>JASFDG010000063.1:44225-68750 GCA_036937095.1 Phaeolepiota aurea
AAAATATTGAGACGGTGCATGAACCGGAGCCCATACAACCCACAGACACCCTCTGAGGACATGGTCGCCGTGCTATGAAGGATCTCCACGGACCACAAACCCAGGTACTTGAAGGAGCTTATGCCATCAAGGTAAGTATGAGTTGCATGATTTTCCTTGGCGCCCTTATATACTGTACACCTGCACGGCGCACGGACCATCACCGCATTATTTGGTTGTATGACTGGATGTAAACACAGTATCGACGCCTCCTAGTTTGCCTCCAACACCTAGGACGCCGTATGCAAGGCGTTTATACATGTCCTGGCACTCGGTTCTCTCGCGCATATATTTGCATGATTTCATCGCTCTTCCCCTACGGGCCATCCTGATGATATTCTCTCCCCTGACGCTGGAAGGCCAGGAGCGAACGCACATCACATAAACTCCCTTTCACATGTTCTACTCATATTCATTCAGATTTTTTTCTCTCCCATGCTGATGCACACGTACTCGGCGGAACATCACTTCCATCTACTGGTTCTTCCCATTCGGACCGCAAAACCGCCATCTTGTTGCCACAGATGTAAGCCCTGGTGTAATGTACGGCTCTGATGCTCTCTCGTCATCTAATGGCCATTACCGCACAGTCACACATTCCATACTACCTGGGAACTCGCAGCACCCCCGAGAATGCCGTCATGCTTTTTCATGCTATTCTCTTTGCAATTGATTTCATTCATGGTTAAATGTTAAACCAGCTAGCCTCTTTATCACCTGTGCTTACTATATGCGATTACAGGCTAACCCACATGTTTGTGACGGTGTGTTTATATCTCCACATTGGTTAATCCTGTCCAAGTCTTGGGAACTGACTAGATGTCTAGCAGCCGGAAATTATCGGTCCCCATTCATTGTCAACATCGTAAAACTGTCGCACCTGGTGTGTATCATTATTTCTCCATCGGGGAAATCAAGGTGGGATTGCGTCCTCGAGATCCTATTATCGAATCGGTACTGTTCCCCAAATCTACACTCGGTCAATCCCGAACTAGCATGGATGTCGCTACCCCTCTACATCCGTTCATAATCTGGATACATCCTCCGCCGACTAATTCCACAGCAACACGTAGGCTACCTTACCCTAGGTAGTACCAGCGGCGGACCCCATTCGATACAGCCCACAGTTATATCGTTACTGCTTGCGTGAAACCTATTCGACGATGACAGCGGGGATACCATACCTATTAACAGATGCCACTTCCGCCGATTTTGTGCCAGCGTTCAAGGGGGAACATCCAGAGCTCAATCCGTCAAGGTACACCCTGGCCAAAGAAACTTTTGGGGGACTAGGAGATTAGCCCCTTAAGATCAGGACAAGGCATTACTAACCGACCTCTTTATTTTTGTCGTCACAGGTTCATGCTTAGACTCCCACCAGGATTAAGGGGCTGAGGACGTAAGTACTACCACAGTTACCTATGTATCCCTCGCATGAATAGCTGCCTTCCTGAATCATGACCCTGGCGATCGGTGTCAAAACCACGGATATTGAGATTGATACAGGTCAACAGGAGTCACTTACCTGATCATTCCTTTTCTCCGCCAGCGACAACGGTCGCATGGTCAGGGCAAACACTTTAAATCACAAAGGAAAGCCCTTAGTCATTTTTCCCTCGATGGTACACACACATGCTAAAATACGTCACTGTATATGCAGAGGAAATCGAAAATTTAAATGAAATGCTTTTCATCGATCTCTGCCCTTGGGTGGCTGGAACAGCTAACATCTGATGATCCCAGGACGGTCTTCCCTTGGCGACAGCGTTGCTACGGTATCGTCTGAAAACGCCAATCTTGTGGGCGCTGCAGATTGCATGCTGCAACCCGCGCCACTGGAACTTCCGTCGCCTGTCCTGTATGGGCCAATAAAGAAATGAACCTGAAACCTTCTTTCTCGAGAGCATATCTCGCTGAACGAACTTAATCTTCGTTTATCCACAGACCTCGCTTCCCTCCAGAAAGGCATCCCGCGCTTGCACGGGGTATGTGGGCTCGTTCTCTGCATACCCCTTGCAGCCGGGGGGAATCGGCTCGCATTGTGCAGGACGGGACCTGCCCATCCGTCACATAGGCATGCGGTGGCCCACGTACGTTAGAAACTGGCCAGCTATTTCTCATACAGTATTTGTTTTTATCAGGCGACGCGTTCAGATGTTACAGAGGTTCCCCTAGGATGCGGATCTAAGGTCCGTTCTGCGTTGAAGCGATATGCAAGTTCCTTTGGCATCCCGCCCCTTGTCATGAGGCTCGCCGCTCCCTTTGATGCAACATACGCTCGCTCATGCCGGGTCTTTGAACAGACATTGGGAGGATTCTGGGACCGCGACACGATCAATCTCGAAGAAACACGATTTTGTGACATATGACGATTATCAGAGATCGACAAACTGAGATGCGCGCGTGCAACACGAGATCCCAGATCGTCATTGAATACAGAAATACAGTATACGTATCGTGTCGAACAACAGCGGTGGTAAGTCGTAGGCCCAAGAGTAGGTACTGGATATAGGTAAACCACGGTGGATGCAGGTATAAACATGGGCAGCGACCTCGCTACCCAGGTGGAGTTATAAGTGCATCGGACTTCCTACAGCTACAACCCTGGCTTGTGAGTCGTCCACGCGCAATGCCTCCATTGAGAGCGGTTGTATGGGTTTGCCACTCAACGGGCTTAGCGCGACACCAGCCCCTCGTTTATGCCTTCGCCCGAGGAGCGTCGCAGCATCCATGTCCAGCTCGAAATCCCGTGGACCCCGACCTCTGCTTCGGCCTGCACTCATCGGTGCTTTAGACCCATGTCCCTGATCCCGTTGTCCAGCTCGTCCATCCATCGATGTGGGGATATCCATATGTCGACCCGCAACACCTACATTTTTCATCTTTCTAACATCCTTCCCATCGTCATCGCTATGTGAATCGTCCTCTTCGTCCTCGTTCAAACCCCCGAGGAACTCATGGCCTCTCGCCCCTCTCCGCCCGTTGTATTTCCGTCGTCGAGCACCTTCCTCTTCCATACGATGTACTGCGTATGTGATATCAAATGCCTCCTTGAGGGTCGCGATTCCTGGGCTACGACCATCGCGTCCACGGCCACCGCGTGCTGCTGACAGTAGGGGTGAGTCTAAGGACCTCCCAGAATAATCTCCATATGTATATGGCGTCGGAGGGGGTGGTGGTGCAGGGGCTGCCGTGCACCACGGATGAGCAAGAAATTCGTCTATCGTATATCGTTGTGCGGGATCGACGGATAGGAGACGTGTAATCAAGTCTTTGGCTAAATACTATGCCATGAATCCACTACTTTAATTTGAGAGTACGAAAACATACCTGGGTTACTGATGTCATCCCACCAAGGACTAAGGAAGGTGTAATATCCACGCGCAACCTTTTCTGTGAGAACATTGATGCTCTCGTCGTAGAATGGTGGAAATCCACACAACAGCGTGTAGAGAACGCAACCCAGTGCCCACATGTCTACGCTCTTGCTATAGCGTTCGTCCTTTACAATCTCAGGTGCCGTGTAACCAACAGTGCCACACGGTGTCATTGTCTCCTCATTCCAGACAACTTTGCTAAGCCCGAAGTCGGCTATCTTCACTCGCCCAATCCCACCACCTCCTACACCGGGAGCAAACTCGCCCTCATCTGCCTTTTCCTCGTCATAAGGGCGGTTTTTGGAAGGGATGATGTCTATTCTTTCGAAAAGCAAGTTCTCGGGTTTGATGTCCCTATGCACCACGCCTCGTTCTTCGTGTAGATATCTAATACCATGCGCAACTTGGAGAATAACATGGCGGGCGAGATTTTCGCTAAAGTAAGTGAGCTTGACGATTTGATGAAACAGCTCGCCGCCTTCCATCACTAGGATGGCCGTCAACAGGTTGAAATCATGGGCAGAGCAGTCGAAGCATACGCACATTCCAAAACAAGAAAATAATGTTCCATTGACTCCGAAAAAGATATTAGCCTTACGATGGCGGGATGGCTTGTACCACGCATGATTTGGACCTCTAGAATTTGAATCAAAGGAGACCCTGGTTAGATGTATTCTGACCTTACCTTTCAAAATATTGGCGCGCTAGAGGCAAGATAGTGGTCAGGACATATTTTGTGGTAGCGAGACTGGGAAATGAAAGTGGCACCTCTGTCACGCGCGGTTTCTTCTTAAACTGAGGATTTAGGTGCGCTTCGCCAGCCTATCAAAGACGACCGCGCGCAGGAGAGAGTGCAAGCCAGATGATAAGGAGGAAAGAGGCGAGGTGATAAGATGAAAATGAAGAAACAAGGCTGGGGGAAAACTTGCCTGGGAAGCATTGAGCTCGTACTTGCGCACAACTTTGACTACATATCGAGTCATGAATGTGATCGCTGGGTCGAGGGAAAAATCATGGCCTACCAGCAACTTTCTTGTTGGTCGTAAGGTCAAGGGCTTTATAAACGTTTGAGAAAGCTCCACTATTACTGAGGTTAAGTTGAGGAGTAAGGGATGACTATAAAACGTACTCTCCCATCTTTTCGAGAAGACTGAAATTCTCGAGACCCTTGTAGGTGGGCATCTTCGAGTGAGCCTCACGCTCCTCGTTTACAATGAGCTTCGCGGCCTCCGGAGACTTCAATTGATGAGGAGGCTCGGGCTGTGCTTGCATATGTTGTTGTGATGCACGTGAGGGTTCGGTAGATTGAGGAGAGTCATTGAGCGATGAATGAGGCTGCTTTGAATGATCTGTGTGGGCGTGATGATGATGTTTTCCATGACGAATAAGATCTAAGAGGGATGAGAACAGGAAAACGATTACGGCGAGTGGTCGGAGATAGGAGGGAGATGGACATTACTTTTAAAAGCATCGACGACACCGGCTGGCATTTTATAGGCGTCAGGAGAGGGAGAATATATGCGCGAAATGGCGGCGATGACAACGAAACAACCCCTTTGTCCACCAGCCTTTTTCATTCTCCTGCCTCAGACTGTCTATCGTGGGAACTATGACGTACTTTTCCGTCATTGTAATGACGACGCTGCATGAACACCACTGATGGTCGTGTCCCACCAGCTGTGAATACGTGCCTTGATCAAACGTTTCCAACTACAGTCATACATATCGCCAAACCCATTTTTGCTGGAGGCTCCTCAACGCTGCGGCAGGGACAAAATATATGCGCGTCTATTCACCAGACCCCGTTAATTTTCTGTGTACATCGCGCTATGCTGGTTTAAACTAGGCAACCATGCAACGCACATGTTCCCACCGGCTTGAGCAGCCCTAGGGATTGCCGTTCGGTAAATATCGCGTCCCTAATCCCTGATTATTTGGTTTCAATAGTGCATTCCCATCTTGGGCTCTTTTGGCCAACCTGAAGCGACAGGAGGTACCGATGATAGTCAACCAATCGCTCTCGACAGCATGCACAGTTTTGTCGTTCTTAAATATGTACTGTTTGAACTTCTGCTATGTAAAGAGGAGATGTAACCATTTCGAATAAATATATTTGAATCTGGTTGACTTGCCACCTTATGACTGATTGAACAACCTGAGCCACGATGGGTGATGCATGATGGCCCCTGATGGCTGGCCTATCTTAGTAGCAACGTGTTCCACTACTTCGCCTCTCCAGTGGGATCAATGCGGACGCGGGGAAGGTATTTCCACTTGTCGTAAAAGCGGCGAGGAACACTCGAATAGAAGCCTTGAAAGGATGCCAGTTATTCGCGGCCGAAAAAAAAAACACGGCCTGCAGAGGTAGGATGAAAATGGGACGGACTAATGAAGAAAAAAAATCAGGCCCTTTGCCAGAACACCATTTAGGGAGTGCCAATCAACATATACCCACATCGATGAGTTCGACAGCCGCGGAGGGGTCCTCGACAGGGAGTATCCAAGTTCAATTGGAAGGTACAATATTGAGGTACATTGGGATAGGTTCAAAAATAGGATTTACATGTGACGTGAGACAGTTGACGACTTTTTTGGAAGGTTTGGGTTGCCAAAGTGGGCCGTATCGGTCCTGTATAGGGTAAGGTACACTCATCAGCAGTAGGTATGATTGCCACACCAAAACATGTGAAGCTGAAGGGAGCATCGTGGAAGCCGCCACTTGCTGCATAAACTTTACGGGCATGTCCGAGTTACAAACGACGAAGCCGTGCTTTCGGTGTGCGAATCGTTCTGGAAGATGCGAAGTCGATCAAAGGGCCAAATAACATTAGCTCGTACGAGGGCATATTTGACGCAAAATTTGAAAGCCTAGTATCGGGGAGAAAGACCGGACATAAAGCCGGGCATGGCCATGATTGTGATGGCCTTCGAACCTTGGAGCTATGTTGTGCCCGGTATGGGGAGGTTGCTATAATCGTTTAAGCATCACGGGTGCCAGTGTGATGTTGAAATACTAATGATTGAGGTGCCTCAATCAAGGATAGGCGTGGATCTCATCCTCATTGGTCCGTAAGCGACGCGGGGATATACATTAGGGTGTATTCATACCTCCCTGTCAGCAGAAATAATTCTAAAACACGTTGGCATTAATGACTTGAATTGGATAACTCCGAGTCCATGCACCACAGCTTACTTGAATGGAAACTCATAGCCTGGGTGCCTTCCTGTGTTTGGGACCTCCTTAGTTGGGTCGTCTCAAGCTCCATGTTATAGGTACCATTCATTAGCCCCGCGGACTTGTCAAACACACCAGTGTTGCACGTTAAGCGGCGAGTATAGCAGTTGGCCCAAGTCCTGGGTAGAGTAAGTACGCCTGCCGCTTCGAACTTCGGGGCGGCCTACCTGCCAAGGCTCCTCCTAATGCCGTGACGGTAAATAAAACCTTTATACATGGGAAGACGGGGGGTATACCGCCATCCAGTGTGATTGATTGTGCCCGGGTACATGGACACTATGCACTATGACTTGGTCGATAATGTCTAGATCACAAAGGAGATAGTACGGTCAGGGTGAAAGTCAGAGCTTCCCATAGAGTGGCCCTCGGTGGTAGCAGGCTTCCAGTTTGAATTCTAAAGTGTACCGAGTTCTGTGACTCCGTAACGAAAAGAACGAGGCACATGTCCATTTTGCGTATCGTATACATTGCTCGAAACCCATGGTCATGCGGAGTCAGTTGACGAGTCTAGTGATGGAGGGTTATATTTATGAGTACCCCACATTGGACATCGGAAACGCAATAAAGACGTGCTAGCTCACAGGCATTTACTAAGTCCACCTTTCTCAACGTGATGTGGCTCACGAACACATACCCATTTACGGTCAGTCAGTATGTATGGTAGACTAGTTGCAGGCGACGCCTACCCTACAAGCGTATAAGTGAGCATTTTGGGCATAACTGCAAAATAAATGACTTTCCCCACTAGATATTTTTGTATCACGTGGCCAATAGACGTGCATTTCATCGCTTCACACCACGCACGGTCACCTAGATCAAAAACGTCCCTCCAATTTTGACGGAAACAATCTTATTGTAGGTATGAGCGGCTTGGCAGACGAACTGTTAGCAGATCTTGACGGTCTATCTGGCGACGAAGGAGAAGAATACAAGGATGAGTCTCCAATCTCGGCGGAACCCTCAACGTTGAGCGGGGTAAAACGCAAAGCGGAAATAATGGGTGAAGAGGACGAGGAGGTTTCAGAAAACGAAGAAAGGGAGGGGGAAGGAGAGCAACAGGAAGTCGGAGGTCTTGTGCTCGAGGGCGGCATCAAACCTGCGGATGAATTGGACGTTGAGGATGTCCAGCAAATGGAGTTGGGTGGGGTTGAGGATGTGGGAAAGATCGCGAAACTCGAGGGGAGCAAAAGGATGTCAGATATATTGAAGGTATGAATGTATGTGCCATTGGCGATACTCAGAATTTGACAACGATGGCATTGCAGGAGATTGAGAAGTATCAGGCCAATCCCAGCACCGCTGCAGCCATGGCGCTGCCCGCTCATCTTAATCCAGAATATAACCTGATAGTGCAGGCAAACAACTTGTCTGTTGACGTCGACAATGAAATTTTGGTTGTACATAAGGTAATCCAACCCTTCACCATCCATGATATTCTACTGCTAACATACCTCTGACTAGTTCATACGAGACCATTATTCCCCTAGATTCCCTGAACTTGAACAATTAGTCACAGACCCCGCCATGTTTATCAAATCCGTGCGTGTGTTGGGAAACAATGAGGTATGTGCTCTTATTTCATATTGGTGCGCAGGTTTAAAGGATGAATAGGATATAACAAAAGTCAATCTTGCTGGGGTCCTGCCAGCGGCAGTCATCATGAGCGTCGTTGTTACTGCTACGACTACATCCGGAAAACAACTGGTGCTTGGGGATTGGGCATCTGTAGAGCGTGCCTGTGATCTCGCCGATCGTCTGGAGGAGGCTAGAAAGAAGGTAAGTTTTCCCAAAGCCTTTGTTCTCCAAGGTGCTTAGCACACGCTATCAGATTTTTATGTACGTCAGCTCAAGAATGAATGTCCTTGCACCGAATCTATCAGCTATAGTTGGTACTACTACAGCCGCTAAATTGTTAGGCGTCGCGGGTGGACTTGGTGGACTAGCGAAAATGCCATCGTGCAATGTACATGTATGTCTCGCCCTCTGGTTAACCCAAGATATCAGTTCTTAATTACTCCTAGCTGCTTGGAGCCCAACGAAAAATTGCTGCAGGATTCTCCTCGACTACTCAACGGCGGCACACTGGGTTCATATTCCAGTCTGACCTTGTCACTCAAACACCGCCAGAATATCAACTGAAAGTGCAACGGACGGTGGGTGCTAAATGCGTTTTGGCCGCACGCATGGACCTAGAACGACAACGGAGAGATGGTACATTGTTAGAAAATGACTGATGCTACCCGACTTAATCTCGATTTTACAGGAACATATGGAGAGTCTTTGCGGGATAAAATCGAAAAACATATTGATAGGCTGGCCGCACCACCTCCTTCGAAAGTCATAAAAGCGCTTCCAATACCGAACGACGGACCGAAAAAGCGACGTGGAGGTAAACGGTAAGACCAGGGACCTATACACAAATCAGGACCACTTACTTCTATTCTAACAGTGCCCGGAAGGCAAAGGAGGCTTATGCACAAACGGAATTGCGGAAGTTACAAAATCGCATGGTATTCGGTGAAGCTGAGGCAGAAGTTGGAGCGTTTGATCAGACGAAGGGTATGGGCATGATTGGCGTTGGAACCGGGAAAGTGCGAGCAGGACTAGGGGAGGCAAAGAGCCGAGGTCTGTCTTCGCTTTCGATGTTAGAAATAGTCGCTCAATCGTACTTTAAGCAAAACTTTCGAAGGCCAACAAATTGCGCACTGCCGCACTTACACGATCTGCCCAAGAGTCTTCGGGGTTGGCTACTTCGCTCAGTGTTACACCGGCCCAAGGTTAGCAGCTCCACAAACATCTCGCCATCGTAAATGTTAACCTTGTTTCTAGGGTTTGAATTGACTAATCGTGCGAATACTGCACAGCGAGTCAAGGAGGCCAATGAACGGTGGTTTGCTGCCGGAAACTTCTCCTTTGTGGGTCAAAAGGGTCCATAATTCAGATTTTGTGGTCTAATTTGAGTTTGTTGTCTACTTAATAAATTGTGATTGACTCGCTAGGGGGAAATGGTATGCATAACATAATAATACAGGTGCTAAAAATGATGGTAAGGAAACAGTTTCGATGTTCATGCTTGTGCGGGATGTACAGAAGCCGTCGTTTCACCTGTCACTGAACTTTGGGCGAGGTTGATAAATCCTGGTTGTTTCGGGTTGGGCAGGTTTTGTCGTTTGGATCGGTAATCACGGATGGCTGACCGGATGGCATCTTCGGCTAACACTGACGATAGATGAATGAGCGACAACCACAACGATAAAACGTGTTGAACATACTTGAACAATGAAGCTTGACTGGGGGTAGGCATAGTTCTTTTGCAATTTCCGTGTTTTTGATTTTCCCTGCTTCATCGAGGGATAGCCCCTTGACCCGCTCAGTCATATACGAGCTAGAAGCGATGGCACTCCCACAGCCAAATGTTTTGAATTTGACGTCTGAGATTATGCCGTTGTCGTCGACACGAATTTGAAGTTTCATAACATCACCACACCTACAAATAATGGTTCTCATTAGTCTCAGAACAACGACGACGAGAAGAGTGAACATACGCAGGTGCACCAACAAGGCCAGTTCCAACATCAATATCACCTTTGGGAAGAGATCCCACCTAGAACGGAAGGAAAATTTGCGTTATCAGATAAAGAGGTCCAGACTCGAAAAAAGACCAAACAAACATTTCTAGGCTTCTCGTAGTGTGAGATAACTTTCTCATGATAGCCTCGAGCTACAGTAGGCCGTGCAACAGCCCTTGAGACTGTGGGACGAGCGGCGTTGAATAGAGTTTTGGTAATTGCTGAGCGGAACATATCGGTTGTAGTGGTAATACGAAGAAAGGTGGGAGTATATAGCAGGAATGCCCCCTTCTGAGTCTGAATTAGTCACGGTCACGGCTCCAAGCGGCGTGACATATGGCCAAAAGCCGAGGACGCTGATTGGTGGAAGGATGCGGGGTGGTTCGGCCAATCGGTGTGCGTCCGTCATGGACTCAATGGTGCTTATAAACGCCTTCGGAGATGGTCTTCCGTAGCAATCTGCAGCCAATAATAACATCTATTTAGTAATACAAGCTGCTGCCAAGCATCACCACACAATACCAATCTGAAGGTGCGTCATTGGTGGGTTCAAATCTGTGGATAGGAAGTGATGCATGGATGATGGCCCGACCAGTGGATAATTTGCCTGCCACTGCCCGCTCTATCGCTCTTCTTTTATCTTCAACACCATCAGTACATGATGCACAGCCAGGTGTACTGCACCAGCTCCTTGAATTTTCGCACCGATATACCACACAGGTGCTGACAGACGCCAGTGTTTACGCGGAACACGCGGGGCGTGCGGGCAAAATAGATATGAACGACGTCGTCCTGGCAGTTCAGGCACGCGTCGGGTGGGAATTTGGTGGTAGAGTTCCCAAAGAGGTTTGCTATTAAGACGCTGTTGGATGCAGTTCAGTAACTCCTCTTTCAAGTATGTCCTTTCTCTGGCAACGGAGGTCAACGCGGCACCTCTACCCGCCGTACCAGAAGTGTTTGGTGTCCGCCTTCCTCCTGCTGCAGACTGCCTTACATCCATCGACTTCGATTTGGTTCCCAAAAAGCCACCCCCTGGAGTCAAACTATATGAAGAGGTAGAGGAGGTCGAGGAATCGGAATCTGAAGACGAGGACGAAGATGAAGATATGGAGCCCGCACCTATCCCACGTTCGCAAGTAAAATCTGAGCCCCTTCTGACGTCTCAAGATCAGGTCGTGCGAGAAGAAGCACCATTCCCGATTAGCGCAATCGCAACACCCTCAGATATCGAAATGCTGGACACTGCTGTCAGTGGAATAGGCGGGCGACAAGCTATAGAAGAGGGTAGTGATGCAGGCGAAGAAGAGGACGGACTATTTGCAGGGGGTGATGACGATGAAGAGAGCGACGCGATGGAGGAGATTCAAACTACTCTCGACGGGTCCACAAATGGAGTCAAGAGAAAACTGGTAGAAGAGGATGATTATGACTAGTCCCTTAAACTTGGTGTCCATATAAGTAATTTACATTCAACTCTACACCATTAAATGTCTACTGGTAAATCCCCAAAATTGTAGTGATATTTAGATATATACTTGCTTGAATGCTTCACCAGTGGAAGCGCTCAAAATCCAAAGAATTCTGCGACAACAATGCCACCATAACCACCAACAAACTCAGAAGCAATAGAAGGATGAATCCCCATGCTGGGTGCAGGATAAATGGATGGCATGCATGAGCGTACAGGGGACGTACATGAAGTTTTCACAACCTGCGGCACATTTACAACCCGAATTGTGTTGTCAGCACTCCCTGTCACCAATAAGGTAGAGGTTGGATTAAATTTTATTGTCGTAGGTGGTAATTCATGAGCTTTGAGTATCGTCAGAAGGGGCTGGGGCCATTGTCAATGTGTGGAGAAAGGACGGCAAATCGACAGCTTACACCGAGACTCATCGCGTCCAGCATCCCGATTGTTAAGTCGGAGGAGCCAAAGCCTAAGAACCGCCCATCTACGCTATTCGCATGGTCAATATATAATATCAATATAGATGTTATATGCAAACCTTATATCGAAGCAAGTTAAACCTCTGTCCCCGACCTTTCGTGACTTTTCGATGGTCCATAACTTGGCATCCCACTTACAAATGAAAGCTTGTCGTGTCGTAGTTCTGGTTTTCCTTGATCGCGGTGGGGATGTGTTGATTACCGAGTATAGAATATTATCGTCTAAGGGGTGATACCTGCAGGGGGTTAAATGGTGAAATGTTAACACATTTAAATAACAACCTCGCTGCCCGAAATGAACTACCAGAGGCACCTCCTGTGAAAGATGGTAGCTCAATGGTATTTAGAAGCTCGAGTAAGGTTGGCGTTTCTTGCTCCCGTGTAGCCTTCTTCGGATTCTCTTCGCCCCTACCACCGTTGAGCGTTGTTGCATTTGACGTTGGGAGTGCATAAACGAGGAGATTATGGGTCGTGGCAATCACAATCTGCTGGAGGAATCAACTGCATTCATTGAAGCTAGGAAAGGTTCAACTTACAGTTTTGCTGGAGAAAGTTACATCATATATCTCCTTGTCAGTGTGAATGGATTGAGTGACCGCCGACATTGACGGATAACTCAGGAGTGAGAGCTTAAAGAATGCTATTAGAGGGAATATTTAGTCTATAGATAGTCCACATACGTCGTACGGTCCTGCAACCCCAAGTAAATTGCCATCTGGAGAGATAACAGTGACTTTCTGTTCTGCATTAGTGGTGCTCCATTTAGGTTCACCAGAACCCTACTTGGTAATCTTCAACATCACCAGCTGGAAGGGTGCCCATTTCAGTGAGAAGATGGATCCTCGAGGACTTTTCAGCACCAGAGCATACTGTACCAACAAATTGAGGACTTACTTGTCATCTTTGACGGTGAACGTCCGACAATTTTCGTTTTCGCCATTCCGCAACTTCTCAACTACGCTGTTAATTCCACATACCAGCGAACTTGTCTGTTGTTATATGTCAAGGTTTGCTTCTTGCGATGGATAGCTTGGATACTTTTGTGTGAGCCGCCATGCTCATGGGGGCGTCCTCTCCCCGCTCAAGCTCGTATTCATCTTTCAAGGTCAGAGACACCTCATCGACAACGTCGTAGAGTCTCTAAGAGCACGTTATGTCAACATATTACCGAAGCGAAGGTCCAACTTAAATACCAATTTGTTTTTTATTCCGCTTCGCGACGCGCCACCACCACCACCAAGGACTAGTTGAGTTGGAGACAAAAATGCAGAGGAGTAGACAGGGAAATGGGGTAATGAGTGTGGCGTGTGTCGGGCACGCATCTGGGATATCAACAATTCTCTAACGGCTGTTGGGGAGACACGTCCTCGAAACTGGATATTGCATGTATGTGACCGTGACAGCTTTGATCTGATGTGGGACTTCACACTTTCGATCAACACCATGTCGCCTCCAGTCCTCCTTTCTCGACAAATTTGACGAGCTCTGTACGCACAGTCTGTCTGCTGCATGTTATTACAAAAGCCGTCCTTTCGCGTTATGCTTCCGCAATCCAGCATGGATGATCTGCCACGACTAAAGAATACTACATTAATTGGGATCATGGTCGCTATTACTGGAAACATCCTTATTTCACTGGCTCTCAATCTTCAAAAACTGGCGCATAAGCGGGTCAAACCCAAGGGCACAGACAACCGCCACAAAAATGGAGCGCCCATTTACCCTGGCATTCACGAAGGTCTGGACGAACAGGATGAACAGAATGGCCTTCGGACTGACACCATTGAATCTCCCATGTCCCCGCAACATACAACCGAATCGGAGACAGACACTCTTATACCATTTCCACACGGCTCGCCGTTGCGTAGCTATGGCACCACACCTGCGGGAAGCAGAGCAACCACCTCGCCAGATTCGAGAGGTACACCACCCTTTGTTCCATCCAAGTCGCTCCCTCGCCGTCTCCGGCCAAAGCTCACAATAGGTGTCGCCACACATCACATACTCCCTGTTGACATAATGTCTGAAGAGTCTGCCCTTCATGGACTCCCAACTACTCACAAGAAACGGGAAAAAAACCATGTCAACGACGACGACGAGAATGAGGGCGACTATCTAAGATCCAAGCTGTGGTTAGTCGACGACCTTCATTTACGACACGTTCTTACACTCAAAGGCAGGTGGCTTGGCTTTTTACTCATGAACATCGGCGAAATTGGCAACTTTATCTCATATGCTTACGCCCCTGCTTCTGTGGTTGCCCCACTAGGCACTGTACGTGTGAGACGTTATCCAAGGACCTGAAAGCTTACAACGTTTACAGTTTGCTCTGATAGCCAATTGCCTTTTCGCCCCGCTTCTGTTGGGGGAGAGGTTTCGTAAAGTGAATATTCCTCTTCTGCCTGCTTATTATCACCTAAACACGCACTATTTGGGAACAGCGCGATCTTCTCGGAATCGGCATGGCCATCATCGGCGCAGTCACTGTGGTACTCGCGACCAATGCATCTGATACTCGGCTGGACCTAGATGCCCTCCTCCAGGCTATCTCTGAAACGCCCTTCCTTGTCTATACATGTTTATATATCGCCGCCGCGGTCATCCTTTCTACTCTCTCTCGGGGAGAGATAGGCAGAACTTGGGTATTCGTTGATATCGGTTTATGTGCCATTTTTGGTATGTCTACGCACCTGATATCGCACCCTCGCTCAAATCCACTAACCAGGAGGATTCACTGTGTTATCAACGAAGGCTCTTTCGACGTTGCTTACAATGCATTGGATTGAACTGTTCACTCAATGGATCACTTATCCAATTATCGCCGTATATGTATTCCAAGTCATCCCTCTAAACCACCCTAACCTGTGCTCGTAGACGTTGTTATTCACGGGGGTTGGGCAAGTCAGATATCTTAACTTGGCGCTGATGCGATTTGACAGCAAGGTCTGTCAACACCACAAAAACAAATGACTTGTCTAAACTGCTAAGCCAAGGTTGTCATCCCGATCCAATTTGTGCTCTTTACGTTGTCTGTTATCGTTGGATCTGCTATACTCTATGGAGACTTCAAACGGGCCAAATTCCATGAGATTGTGACCTTCCTCTATGGATGTGCCGCCACGTTCGCTGGGGTGTTCATTATAGCATGGGCTCCGACGCAGCCCGAAGACGATGACGACGAAACAGTCGCAGATGACGAAGCGCGTCGCCCCAGCGTAGATGTTGCTTCCTTCCCCCCATCCCCTGAAGCCACCCGACTTGGAATGGGGACGCTTGGAAGACGGCGCAAAGCCACTTTGATCTTGCCAAGCGGTATACGCGACCCACCACAAACACAGTTAAGGCGCAAACGTAGTACGATCAGCTTGATGGGTGGACTTTCCCCAGCCCAGGTTCGTCGATATACTTTCTGGAATTTGTATCATTCCCATGCCCTGTTATAGCACTTACTACTAGTACATACGCCTCCTCGAGAAGCTCCTCAATTTCGTTTGAGGGATGAGGAGCTACATGGGGTTCTTGATCACCCCGGACCTAGCCCAGATGCACGACGCCGGACGATGAGTTGGTTTGGTCATGGAGAAGAGACCGCAAGGAGTCTTTCTCGGACACGGGAAGGAAGTGCTGCAAGGAGTCGATACGACAGCATGTCTGATAACCCCACCATGAACGAGACTGAAAGTCTGAACGCTCAGACGCGTATCTCTCGGCCATAACCACGCCTACGCACTGGCAAGGCATCTAATAATTATCTCCGACTATGATAACATATGATAGAGTCAGCATGTATGTAAAGTTTCTGCGAGGCCATTTGGCCAGTGCATCGCTTCCCTTGTCCCCCGCAGGCAATATGTTTTTGTGTTTTTTAGTTGTAGTCCTTGATAACAACACACATGTATCGCCATGTTCGAAACGTTCTTTTAACCCCCCTTGGCCTGAGCAGACGCAAGGCACATTCCTGTGACTCTGTCTCGCTACCTCTGTGCCACGACTATGACCGGCTCGGCCAGTTTCAGAACTCTGACCTCAGGCGACACGACACTGGAGGGAAGCACAACCCGATTTTCTCATTCGAAAGCATTCTCCACTATATCAATCTTCCTTTCCGTGAATGTCACGGTATCGGATTATCCCCATAGCATCCGTTACCTGGCGAGGTCGCTGGCCCCTTGACATTCCCGATATCCCCCTAATTGCGCGAAAACTGTGTTGGGAAAACTATCAGGCAAGCTTCCGCTCAACTGGAAACTATGTATTCCCCGCCTAGATGGCCCCTTTGAAGCAGCACATGCTGGGACTGATACTGCCATTCAAGCCAGTCCATAATGTCCCTTCCGTCCCTCTTGCCTAAGGTCTGTTATACAGTCAGCCTGCACAAGCGCTTTAGGCACTTGACATCTTGCGCGCTTCTCAGGACCCGGTCGGGAGACCTGTCTCATATCCAAGGCCGCTCAGTTAAAAAGAACCACGCCCTGCCCGACTTCTTGATTTTTTTTCTAGCTGTGTAAGCTGGCAAGTGAATGTATCCGCGGGAAACAATCTCTCTTGTAAAAGCAACTGAAATCGGCTGTTTCTGATCATTTCGTTGATAACCTTTACCTTGCAACAAGAGAAGATGCCACCCTTGTCCTGTCTTTTTACGGCGATAAGGACACGGTCCCAATTTCGGCCTTGGGATTAAGTGCAACCTTCCTTTCTCGATCAAAACGAAAATTGCCAACATCACGGAGACTTTTCTCGATGATCATTGGGCCGTAGATCGGACAGCATTTGGATCACAACCAGCTATAGAGCGGCCCACACGCTCGGTATTCCACCACTTTCGGCACCTCTACCGTATAACGGATCCTCTAGTACTCCATCTCGAAGCCTACGCGAAATAGCATTCAGCCACCGCCGCACATTAAGTTTCCTATCGCAAACCAAAAAAGTCCGTTGATGATTGTGGTAGCTTTCGGTGCGCGAGAAGTCCGTTGTCCATTCACCGAGAACTTTTCTTGACGCGAATGCTCAAATAGTATTGATTCTTTTATTGGAATTACCGCTAATTGACCCGTGAATGGCACTACGCTATTCCATCTCCAGGACTCATTGGGCAGGATCATTATCTACATCCTCGCGGAACAATTACGGTGGTTATTGACCTGGCCTGGACCGAACCTAACTGCGCCGGGGCCCCATATGTAGTCGCCCTCTGACCGTCCTACAAGCCCACTTTCTTGACTTCTTATCCGATGGCTCTCAACCGTGTAATTCCCTATGCCGGTGCCCTTGCTCTATGCTTGATTATCGTCGTCATAACACTTTATCGGATTTTTTTTCACCAACTTGCTCGGTTTCCAGGACCTAGACTTGCCGCGATTTCTTCCCTTTATAAAATGTATTTCGAACTTATTCTGGGTGGGGAGCTTTTGGATCACCTTTATGAGTTACATTCAAAATACGGTGCGTCTCCCTTCATTCGGTAGCAATCTGACTCAATCAACTGTGTTCAGGTGATGTCGTAAGGATCGCACCCAACGAAGTGAGCGAACCGTTCTCGTTCCCATTAAGGTCGTCACTCATGAGGCCAAAAGCTCCATTTCAACACCTATTCTGCTTACGTTTCGATCTATTCCATCCATTCTAATGTTATCAAGGAGCCCACCTTTTACAAGTGCTTCGGTGCCGATGGTTCCGCTTTTGGTGCCATAGACCCCTCTGTTTCCCGAGCGCGACGGGACATGTTGAACCCATTCTTCTCGCGCCGCGCTGTCCTCAGCCTTGAGGATATAATACAACGGAAGGTTGGTGCCGCTGTATAATTGATCCCCTCCAGAATCTGAGGACACACGTACATCCAGATTAAAAAACTCATATCAAAACTCCTCATGGAACCTGAAGCCTCAGACATGTTCCTTGCCTTCCGCTGTGCTACCATGGACATCATCACCTCTTATTCATTTTCCAGCCGGGTTGATGCACTGGATGCTATCAAATTCGAGGACCCACTTCTTCTCGCTATTCAAGAAACACTCTCACTTTTCTGGATTGCCAAGTTTCTCCCTTGGATACTAATTGTCTTGACAAGGATGCCGCAACCCCTGGCAGTCAGGATAAGCCCCAAGTACCAAGCATATCTTGATGTTCGTGCGCGAATCTCCTCTCGCATAAATGGGGTCAGCCGCGATACAGGCAAGATATGTGACCCGCACAACCCAATTTACAGTCATCTGCTTGATCAGCTCTCGCGACAAAACGTACAGCACAAGCAAAGGTTACTGGATGAAGGTTTATCCTTGTTGCAAGCAGGAAGCGACCCTGTGGGACATGCTTGCACCGTCGGTACTTTTCACATCCTAAACACTCCACATATACAACGAAGATTGGTTGAAGAACTTCGGGGTGCTTGGCCTGAAAAGAAAGGCTTAATAGCCCTTCTGACTTTGGAGAAATTACCGTACCTGGTACGCGCTTAATAGTTCTACAGTGTGACCTAACTAACCCTCTTCTGTGAAGACCGCCGTCGTGAAAGAATCATTACGGCTTTCGCATGGCTTTGTCAGTCCTCTTCCTCGAGTCGTGTCTTCTGCATACATGGATATAGGTGGTTATTGTGTCCCAGCAAAGGTCAACAGCTTGGTTATCTTTTCCGCAATGACTTGACACAGAACACTCTCGCAGACCGTTGTTAGCATGGGCGTTACATTCGTGCATAATAATCCGGAATTATTTAGGCAGCCCTCAACTTTTTCCCCGGAACGCTGGATGGAACCAGATCGCATCCTCGATAAATATCTTTTGCCATTTTCAAAAGGACCAAGAATGTGTTTGGGATTAAAGTATGCTTGATTTAAAATATTCTTCCAAAGCGATTACGAGATCACACTGTTCAGTTTGGCATGGGCGGAATTATACCTTATCTTGGGGAACATCTTTCGTCATCTCGACATGGACATATATGACACAAGGTATAAGTTTCCCGTTGCAGCCCAAGCTGACCATCGCGATCTCAACCATTGGTATTTTGTAGTGAGCAGGACTTCAATTGCTTCAAGGACTACTTTGTTCCAATTCATCAAGGGAAGCACCTCCGAATTATCGCTCGGGAAGTTCAAAGTTGAGTTACCACTAGGCGTATATACCTCTCAATATTACACACTATAACAATGCTCTAAGGTACTCTGTAAGTGCCAAGAGTGCCAAGCTCTGGCCATATGGCATACTCGTAAGGGGGACCTTTTTATAACTCTCAATGTCATCGAAAACGGGGGTACCAAAAGATACGCGCTTCAGCTCTCCCAGGCTTGTTATATTCTGCAAGACGCCTCGGATTGCCTCATTTGCAGCATTTACATATCGCCTTTCCTTCGGTATCAACCTCAGACGAAGTGACTTCAAAATGCCGTAGGCGAAGCCTGCTGTCGCCGAGGCCTCGAGGTACGAGCTTGGGTCGTCGAGGATTGTGTGCCATAATCCAGACTCTTGATCTTGGAGAAGAACCAATCTGTTGATCTGAGCGGTGAGAGCTGAGACCAGAAATAGACGGATAGCGTCGTTGGGCGGTAACTTCAACAAGTCAATGAAGTCAGGGATCGCGATTGTTACCCAACAATTACCACGACCCCATCGCGCTTTGCCAAAGTGATGACGCCCGTCAAACGTCCACCCTTGGTAAGGTCAAGCTCAATTCTGAATATTGATCACTCAACGCACCATGGAACCAGAGGCCACTCTGCACGTCTTGGAGATATTTTATGCTATAAGCAGCTCAGATTTCTCTCAATGGAGCCCCCCAAACCCACCCACTGGATTAAGAATTGCCTCTTCGCCTCCTCAATGTATTCCTTTCGACCAAGCACCAGCCCGATCTTTGTCAATGGCAACACCGTCATCATCAACGTATCATCCCACAATTGTTGAAAATTGTCAACAAGATATGTGATGTGTTGTAGCCCTTCCTCTTCTGTCCTAGGCATGTCATACATCGCCCATTCTGCCCAGGATTCAAGATGGACGGTGTAATTCGCGTGTCCTGCTTCGTGGAGATATGCCGCTGTCAGAAGAGGCGACATGGTGTTGACATTCTAAACAGTTGTTTGGCACAGATTGCGTTAGACATTCCGCGACCACGGACCTTTGTGGTTCCAACAGCAAACCGATCACGGAACCACTCTAAGCTGATGCGTAGGGCGTCTGGGTCCCCTGTGATTTCGTGGAGACGAAGGAGACCATAGAGACCTGTTGGTTGTGAAGGTTAGGCGGACCACCAACTACAAGGAATGCTGGAATCCGAAACCTATCCCGTGAGTCCACTTGACTCTCCACGTCAGAATATTTGTATGCGCGCCCCGTTATTCTTACCTCCCAATCATTCCAGCCTTTGGTGTCAATCACCCTGCCGTCTTCAAGTCTGAGAAGGAATTCTCCAGTTTCATCTTTGATATTGACCAGACAGTCAATCAGTCGGCCAATCGTTTTCAAGAGCTGCGGCCTTGAAGAGGTTGACATTCCGAAAGCTGAAGGGGATTGCACGAATTCCCAGTCCCTTGATAACTTCCCTGGCGGCCCGCGGACCGGTGGTGGATAAGTCATTGGACACCTTCCGGGTCCTTTGGGGAAAGATCTGAATCTAGTCACTGAAGCCGTCGTGGTTTTAGCCTATCACAGGACTCCTCACAATGTGGGCATCCACTCTATCGACTGTTAAAGCCTGGTTCTTTCCGTGTTCATCGCGAGCTTCGTTTGACCTTGCTCTTCATTTCATTCATAGCCATGTCAAATCCTGCATCAACCTTTCACGAAACCTTGAAGGGCGGTGAGCACAGTCCACCAAAGGATCTATATTCTCTAAAAAATGGCTCTGTCGATTATGGTGCGCATTCACCTAGTTTTATTGCTTGGATCAACAACTAAGCCAAGGTAGTTCCAGCACCAGGAATAGATGCTGAGGTGGCTGAATTCTTTGCGCAACATGGGACCTCACGAGGTCCTATCATCATTGACGAGGCAACGAATATTCGCCTTCGTTGGCTGGTACACAAACGCGTCCTTGTGCGTAGACTCTTAACTTGAAAGATGATTTACCAAGTTAAGCAAACTTGGACAGTCCGTAATGGTTGTCACCTACTGTAAGCGTTGCGTTTGTCAATACAAGATCGATTATAACACTTTCTCCCACCGCACAGTTGCTCAAACCTTGGATAAGGGGTGAAGCCTGATCAAATCGGGTGGAAATGGCAACTGAATCAGCACTTTAGGACGATCAACTTTGCATCAATCATGGGAATACGAGAAGACACAAATCTCAAAGGTCAAGAGTATGCATGGCTTACCACCTGTGGTGGGTGTACTTTATTATCCTGACTTCTTCGCCTCTGATGGGAAAGCATAGTTTATATTGCCATGTAAGGGACCGCATTCCTTTCTACCCTCAATTTTCTGACGTATATCGGCAGTCTGGCTTGGGAGTTTCCGACCAATTGGTTGCTCCAACGCTTTCCAATTGCCAAATACCTGGGGTTTAAGTCTGTGGAAGCTTCTTCCAACTCATCTTCGTATATATTGACCTCATATAGCATCGCAGCTTGGGGAGCTGTTCTCGCTTGCACAGCTGCGTGTACCAATTTTGCAGGTCTGGTCACTGTGCGGACACTATTAGGCATATTCGAATGTGTCTGCCAGCCTGCTTTCGTTTTCTTGTTCGTTTTATTACCTCTCTTCCGTGTTGGATACATATCTGCTTTTAGGTCCACTATGTGGTATACCCGAGAGGAGCAAGCACTTGTCATTGGAGCCTTTTACTCAATGAACGGCTTCCAGCAATGCGTCGGGGGTCTTATCGCCTATGGTATCGCGCAGGTAGATCACGCCAAGTTGAGAAACTGGCAAATTCTATTTACAGTGAGCTTAGGCGTACATATTTCCCCACCTTACTTATGACGGTCCAGCTGTTGGGCTGTGTGACCTTCGTATGGGGTCTTTTTGTTTTATGGTGGCTCCCAGATAGCCCCATGCGTGCAACGTGCTTCTCACTCGAGGATCGCATTCTCATTGCTGAAAGAGTGAGAAAAAATGAAACCGGGATACAAAATAGAACATTTAAGGTAACTGCACGCTGTTTTCTTGGGTTAGATAGGCCGCTCACTACCACGCACGTTGCGCAGCTATATCAAGTTGGTGCGTAGAAGTTGCTCTTCTTGCCTCACATTGTTGGCCAACTACTACTCATTAGTCGAGGCATTTTGCGATCCAACTGTCTGGGCCATTGTTGTGATATCTTTCACCAATGCCCTACCTACAGGCGGGCTGGGGGCGTTCTCGAATATAATTTTAACGGCTTTTGCAAGTATTTAAGTTTGAATAACGAATAATCAACGCTCATATAGATCATCGTGATAAATTTCAGGGCTTTACCCAACTGCAGACCTATTTGCTGGCGATTGCGCAAGGTTCCCTTGCTAGTGCCTGATCATTATGACAACACTGACAGGGACCATGTTTTGAAAAGGTGTTATTATTATGTGCTTTTTATTTAGTGCCGCCTATCTTTCCAAACGAATCAACCAGAAATTGGTCCTAGCCTTCGTAAGAACGTCGTTTTTGTCAGATGCTCACGGTGGTCTCATGCTTCAATAGCTATACACCCTCCCCAATGTAGCTGGGACTGTCATATTCCTTTGTGAGTTCGGTTGCTAGCACCACCCGTGATGCTTTCGCCAATTACATTACTTGTAGGCGTTCAGACCACCCCGAGCACCAAGGTTGGCCTTCTTTTAGCCTTTTAGTTGAGTGATAGCACACCATTTATGATTGTTACCAAGTGCTAAAAGCTAATATCAACTAAGCTGTACTCAAGGGTTCGGGGCGGTTGCTGTCTTGAACTTAGCTGTCATGTCCGGCAATATAGGAGGGGTGAGTAGTTCTTCGCGCCATTGGCTATTACAGCTGAAAAAAAAAAGCGATCGAAACAGGTTGTAGCCTCGAGTCTCGTTTTTATGTGCGTTTTAATTCATTACTTGAATAGCATTACTTGCTGAAAACATCCAAATTTCAAGAGCATGGGCTGTAGGAAATGCTGTTGGCCCGCAAGGTTTGCAACTGAGGTCATCAGTATGGGGGTATACATCAACTCCTTTTACAGTTTTCAGAGCCAATGATGGTCCACGATATATCAAAGCCTTTGTGGTCCACATTGTTGTATATGGGATTCAGCTGGCGACCATCGTATTCCTCCGACTCTATCTTATGCAACAGAACTTGCTGAAGCGAAGAGCACAAGCGCAAGCCTTAATCAAGGCCAGCGGCGAAGATTTGGTGAGAATCGTGTTTCAGTCAGCCTTCCAAGCTCATTCACGTCTAGCACGAGCATATCGCCCACAAGCAAGCTTTTGATGATCTCACGGACAAAGAAAATGCAGATTGTAGGTGGTTGTCAAATGAGCAAATTGTCCACATTAATGTACAATGAATCAGTCCGTTACGTATACTAAGCGGTCAAGCACCTTTCGCGGGCAAATAGGGAGGGTCACCCATGAACATAGATGCAAGGCTACGACTCCTATTGGCTAGACGACGGGCGCTGCACGAGAGTGACATCTAATTTCACGGCCAATTTTTGAATTTCCTTTTCGATTGTAGAAATACGCGTACGTCTGGTGCCGCGGACGACGTTTGAATAAATAAAAGTGATAAGAAGTTATCCACATACTCAACATTGGAACGCTTCCCCAGCTCAAATGCTTGCGAAAGGCCGAGTTTTTTATTGCTGTCCGTGAGTTGATCCTTCCCTTTGCGTTCCTTTTCGAGCAATATTTTCAAATTGGGCAGAAGCCTAGAGTATTCACGCTCCAACTGGTACGTTCATAAGTCGGCTTGGGGCTCAAATAAACAACGAATTACAAACCAAGTGGGTTCGAACCGATAAAGAACCCTCATCATATTTTCCTAACCCGGCGATCTCCTCTTTCATGCGTTTGAGTTCTTCAAACCATTTTTTTTCATGTTCACTCAGTTCAGGTGATGCTTTCTCCATCAAACTCTGAAGCAATCTGTGGAGCTTCGCAAGTAAAACCCGTTGTTGTGATTGGACCTCTCCAAACTTCACCTCGGATGACGTACGCACAGGATCTTTCAGTTTCTCCACAGTGGATTCCATCTCTTTGCATTTAGAAGTAAGCCGTAGTAGTTCCTTTTTTTGGAGTGTGGCGCGGGCTTCTGCAGCACGATATGATACCTGGATGTTGTGCATTTGTGAGCTGATTTCAGCTACGGTGGTCCCAATGAACCGCAAGGTATCTGGTGTGAGCAGGAAATCTTTCGAATTGGGTAAGTTGGATGGGATTGAGAGTTTCGGAAGAGATGGTACGCCGGATGGAGG
>JASFDG010000064.1:0-24211 GCA_036937095.1 Phaeolepiota aurea
AAACGGATCTATGGCAACTATATCAGTTTACCATTCCTGTCGATATAAGAGCATTGATTTACCTTCTGGAATGGCAATGGCTTTAAATAGTTAGGAATCGCAGCATTGCGCAAGATACTCTAAGGGATCATTTAAGGCCGATCCGCCATATCAAGAAACTTCTTACCTGTCC
Source organism: Phaeolepiota aurea (assembly GCA_036937095.1). Taxonomy (NCBI): domain Eukaryota; kingdom Fungi; phylum Basidiomycota; class Agaricomycetes; order Agaricales; family Squamanitaceae; genus Phaeolepiota; species Phaeolepiota aurea. The sequence goes on from JASFDG010000064.1 coordinate 173, forward strand.
ATTCGGTTTCCTATACGAGGCAGTCAACTATTCAGGCGTAAACACATGATGCGATCGTCGAAAAACCTCGCATTGCACCTTGGCTAGAAATTTATTACGTGAGATGCCCTGATAAATTGAATATTCATAAATACGACTATGCGTCAATTTGACAACTCACAGCGGAAGTGCTGTATCCCAACTTCGTGCGGACTGCTTCCCTTGCCCTACCCATAAGTTCTGCGGCGATTGACAAGGCAACGTCATGCCATGTGCAATTTAAGTTCTCCGCCATCTGGCAGTCCTTTCCCTCACTCTTGAGTAAATCAGAAGCCCCCGAATCATCGGACGCTAATGGATCAATGAGTATAAGATGACCAAGATCATCCCACGAGATAGAGGGCGCTGGTGGCAACGGGGTTTCGACGCCAAGAGGTGAGTCCGACGGGACCTGTGCCAAGTAAGGATAACGCTGCAAAAGTATTTCGCGGATGCGCTTGGTGAAATCGATGAAAGCTTCATCGATCGAGGCCTTCTCTTAAGATTCATGTTAGCTACTATTCATCAAGTACATTCCAAGCGACTCACCCACTTCGCAGCCTGGAAGCTCCTCTTTAAACATTGTAGCAATCTTTTTACTCTCGCGGCGATAGTAGTCCAACGACACTTTATGAGTGTTGGTATCCACATTATCCCAGTAGCCTGGCTCTGGCTCCCCCTCCTTATAAGTTGCAACATGTACGACCTGTAGGTGCGGGCATCGTTTCTTGGCATCCCTCAGTTTATCCATCCGAGAAATCCCATACGTGCGCGCTGGGTAATTTACGGCTATCAGAGCATCCCATTGAAGCACAACAAGTGGTGTGTCCTTGTCGACGCCAAGCCGCACCATTTCACAAGTAGCATAGAAAGCATCGCTATCGCAGAGTGCAATGACTCTCAAGGGATCTTTTGCACCAAGATTGTTGGATAGTATGTGTCGATAGGTCAAGGTAGGATCAAGGTCATCGAAGTCTTCTCCAACCGCTTTGTCTTTACCTTTCCAAACAAATTTTGGACGTAGTGGTGAGGTAGCCATGAGAAATCAGACGGGCGAATGAGTGTTGCTCGTGTCACAGCGAGAATGCCGGCTAATGTAATTGATTCACTGACATTGACAAGACGCGATCGGTTTGTTTGGCTTAATTTGGCAACGGGTCAGTTCGACGATCATGAGGCCGACATTTCCCCCAGTAAGTTGGCTCGGTCAAATAAATTTACATGGGTTTGTTTAATCGTTAATACACCTTTATACTTAAGTGGCAACCCGCTTGAAGGTGCTTGCAGAGCTCATGTCAATCGATAGGAGGTTCTGAGAAGCGAAAGATCAATCATGACCATGATACAGTAAAGTGGACAAGATACCTGGCCATTCCTGACTTCATCAGGAGAAGGCATCAAATTGAGCCTTAGCAACTCGGACGCCTTTGAGACGACAGGATCGTTTTGCATGCTGAAAAGCAACAACTGTAAGCCTCACACTGGTGAATAAACATGGTTCTACATTACCTTGCCACAGCCACGATTTTGCCGTTCCTCACATAATATGCGATAAACTGGAGCTGATGGTCAGGTGGATAAAAGAAATGTAGGGCTAACAGGTAGCAACCTTCATATCGTCGGGGTTTCCTTTGATGATAACATCGTCATAGTTGTGCCCAACCCCGCAATAGCGCAACTGCTGGCCCTCTACGGCAGGACGGATGAGGATAACATAGACCGGGCAATAGGACAACATACGGGCACTCCAAAAAATGGGGACTTTCACAAATGGTTGAGGACTCCCGCAAATAGTTTTACCAACCGCCCGACCATGATTACCAGCCACCTGGGGGTCGTGAGTTTCCGCGAAGCTGCGTCACAAGAAGAGGGATCAACGAACGTTCCAATGCTCAATCCTGCTTTCTGAGCCATCGATCTGGGGGTAAACGGCAATATCACCTGTGGAACAAGGTTGTTCGCAACAATAAATATGTCAGAACGATCAGAGACAAACCTATGGCATACACATTATTGGTATTCTTCCCAGAGACAACCCGCAAAAACTTGTCAACTTTGACCCCACCGTCCTTCTCGAGCTCGATTCCACTGCCTTTCAAGAAGCTAGTTGCTGGCGCAACGCCAACACCCATAACAACAAAGTCTGCGGGAAGTGTCGTGCCATTGACGACAACGCCTCCTGCGAGGTTGGGGTTGTCTTTTTGCGGGACAATTCTCTCGACTTTGCTTGACATATGGAATTTGACGCCTTGAGATTCGTGATACTGCGTTTAGGTGGGTTTGAATATAGATCTAACAAAAGATTTGAAATCTATCACCGACTTTCTTGAGGCCCGCACCGACTTGTTTGCCAAGAACAGCCTCGAATGGATATTCTTCCATGCCGATGACATCGATGGAAGCAAGTTTCCGTTTGGAAACTGCAACGACGAGCTCCATGCTAATAAAGGAGCTGCCAATTACGACGAGACGCTTTCCTTCCTTCGCAGCTAGGAATAGGGCGTCAAATGAGGTGTTGGCGTGAGCGCACTATAGTCATTACCAGCATCAACCTTTTGAGAATCTGGCACCCCGCGGAACAAATAAACGTTCTCGAATTCAGCACCGTTGACAGGAAGGCGGCGGGGCGTGCCGCCAGTAGCGAGAACGAGGGAATTGTACGGGATGGTGTCTTTGCCGTTATCGAGAATAACATTCTGCTTTTCGAGATCGACTGAAGTGACTTCCTAGTATATTGCCTTGAAACACACGGGAGAAGATTTCTAGGAAACAACTTACAACACCAAGGCGGAGGTTCGTCCCATATTTGATCTTTAGGTCGGCTGCTGTTAGCCACTCGAGTTTCGAGGCGTCAGTGGGAAGTGCTTTGCTTAGTTTCGTTCTATCAAGTGGCTAAAGCCCACGCAAGCGCTCGATAGGCTATTCCCACTAACCTGTCAATGGGTGGGTAAGTTTCCTTCGAAATGATCGTGATAGTGTCCTTATATCCGTGCTAGATGTTCCGAGATTAAATAGTGTGCGAGGCTGTGGGCTTCGTTGAGCTGAAACTTACCTCTCTCAAGCTCTCTACTGCATTAAACGCTCCTGACCCACCTCCAACGATGACAACGCCTTTGGTGGAATTTTCAAGATTGGTGGGTTGTAGCTTTGGCTGTCTCGCCTTATTTTCCTTCAGCGTGCTGCTGGGGTTAGCCGTTACATGAATCTTCCCATCAGAAATCCGCGTTTTGAAGGAATGCAGAGCCATAGGGGCGGGTGCATCCTCTGCAAATTTGTGTTAACCCCCCTCCCTTTGTATAGATGAAAGGAAGTCACCGATGTCGCCTGTGCAGACATTGAAACAGGCTGGGGAGATATGTCAGCATCAGGGAAACTCATCAATACTTCTGGTTACCTCCATGCCAAGGGCTAGCCAAACGATGCTGATACATAAATACGGATTGACAGGACACATATGTCATGACATCACTTGCCAGACAACCCGCCCATCTGACGTCAAGACACCCTTGGCGAGAGGGGCGCCATAGTGCGTGCAGAATGCACTCGTCGCATGGATGTTGTCACCTATACGTGAGAGCAGAACCTTGCCCTGCTCAAATTCGACCTCTTTCCTAGTATGCATAATTGAGCTGCTTGGGTAGTCCTCTAAAGGCTCGAGGACATACATCTGGCCATCCTTGAGCTCTGACTCGTCCAAAACAGTGATAGTTTTAGTTGACATTAGGATGCGTGATCTTGGGGGAAGGTGAAAGAGGGGGCGTCGTCGAGTAAACTGGATTCTCATTCGGAACCTAAATGTGTATGATGCAGACGAAATTGGCGCATAAGCAGCCAGGAGCAGCCAATGAGGTTGTTGCTATTACCATGAAAGATTGGCTCCACCAGATCAGATCGTTGTTAGTGGTCAATGCTATTATTATCACTCGAACTGTAATGGGTCCTCCACAGCTATGTGTTTCCATTGCAAGAATGCACCGTACGCCCTGGTCATCTTTTACCATGGGGATCGAGCCTGATACCTCCGTTAGATATATCAAACCCAACCAAATTTCGAAGGCTCAAACAACATGCAGTCAATGCAAACATCTCTGGTCTCATCAAGGTTCGGCCAATCCTCTTGTCAAAGACTATAGGTGTCTATTATCCTATAGACAGGCAAGCCTGGTGTTCTTGTGTTTGATGGAGACTGTAGGTCAATCAGGGCATTTTTGGGGAATGCCCGAGGTACTGTTTATCAGTTCTCTGCTTCCTCGTTCTTACTGTTGCCTATCATGCAGCCCTGCGATACCTCGATTTTCACCATGTTGATACACAATCCATGCTACTTCAGCCAGGAAAGCGCATTGCTGGTGGAGACCCTGGCCTGTGTGAGGTCAAAGACATGAAAGCCCTTGTTGAGGCTACTGAAGCTGTCTCACTCAAAGATTGGTTTAGAATACAGATGGGGATGAAGAAAGGGTAGACTCAAACAAAATAAGGGCTTTGGGGCAATCTGTTGATTAGGTACCATCTGATTTAAACCCTTGAACACTTTGGTCTATGATGTGCACTGGTCTTGTATATTCTCCATACAGTCCTGACAAAGGTTTGAATATGGAGTAGATTGTTTGAGATGATGCTACCAATAGTACTTGGAAAAGGTCGGCTGAGCGTGGAGTCCCACTGGATTGAACATCTTGTCAAATGAGGGCATCTGGATGGATTCAGCCCTGCGCCCCCGTTGCTCCGCCAATCTTGCAACAATGCAAACATTGTTGTTGACGCTGCCTGTGACTGACCTGTGGCGGTCAACCTCTGGGTGTTTGTGGCGTTCGGTGATTTGTGGCTGATAGAGGGTACCATCAAAACTCGTACTATGAACCCCAGGGTTCACACCGTTAAAGGGGTTCACAAATAGTTTTGTCCGACATGTATATTCACAATTTGGAATATTAATTTAAATATTTACCTCCTCGAATATTGTGGTTACCGTATAGTGGCGGTGTCTGTCATAACCCGTCAACACTGTGACTCGGACATGCTCAACAAGCATTCCATGCGCCGCCGACCCCTTTGTGGGACCAAAATTTCAGAAATTAAACGGAACATGTGTCCAACGCTGTGTTTCTTCTCCACCAATAGGGGTCTCCTCCAGGTACCCTACGGAGAATTTCTTGGTGTCGAGTTGGAGGGATCCACCACATTTTTTAGAGCTGCTCATCTGAGGATATGGTTTTGAACTACCCAATAACTCGCCCCTTTCCGTGGCGATGGTTCACACCTCTTACTCTCTCAGGTGGGCTCATCGTGATTGCTTGCTTGGGCGTCATTAATGGTCAGTTTCGCATTCCATCTTGCTGTCTGTCTACTTGCGTCCTCATATACTTGTGGCCACAGTGATATTAACCGGATATGAGACTATCACAGTATTCCAGAGCGACTTCAACATAACGCAGTCGTTCTGGTACGACAAGCTTATGCCCTATCATGCACAGCAGCCTGGCACACTTTGCGATTCGCATGTCTTCAATGTAGGGGACTCCTTTGCCACGAATTATACGCTGTTCAAATGGACTATCGAAAACGTTGACGTAGCAAACGCGGGAAGCTCGGGTGTCTCATACAATGGGACGCGAATGGATGACTGCGACATCTCGTCCGTGCATTTCTATGGGGACACACGTACATGGACAGCCGATTATACGGCTATAATGAGATGCACGAGCGCAGGCCGTTTTGACATTACTGCGACAACGTCCTTTATGGTGACGTCCTTGTCGGGGAAGCATTCTCCGCTTCTGGGTGTCGTACGTTCTCAGAAGGGTACTGGCACGGGTGATCCACGAGCAGTAGTGCTCGATACGCTGTGTGTACATTTTTACCTCCCGTTTTGCGGACTAGCTAACAGTTGCGTCCTAGTTTGCAGACGGCCACTGCAGATATTGCACAGCGAGCGGTAGTAGCATTGCTTAGATCCAATTTCACGACCCCCGTCGCGCTTTCCGTCCAGGCTGACTTCCCGCACTGTCCTGCGTCCCTTGGCCCTTCAGCGCCCTGCGCCCTCTCAAAGCCAGGTTTCAATATCAGTAGTGCTGAAATCATATTCCAAGATTCGAACCTGAAAACTGCCACAATGGGTTTTCCTGATGGTTCCAACCCAGATGTCATTGACGAAACAACGATTGGCCCGATCTCTAATATGCTACAAACATTGCACGCTGCCATTCGCATGGATCTAGGCAATCCAAGTCCAAACAATTTTATTCTATTCCCTAATGCAACAGCAGACACGCTCGCCGCATCTTTCCTCGCCACGCCACATAATCCTGCGTCACAGTCAAGTTTATTCACGACATGGACGCAGCCTCCACCACGTCTGGCGGCCGTCCTGCCATTAACTGCAGCAGGCCCCGCCAACGTCCAAGTCGTATACTTATGCCGTTTCCAGCGGCGCAAGTCGAATGGCCAATTATTTATTTCCGTCCTCGTGGCGACCCTCAGCATGTTCTCGTCGGGGTGGGCTGTCCTGATGTTGGTAGCAGGCCATTTTGCCAAACACCACCATGCATCTTGTGAGCTTTGACTACTCTTTTGGCCATGTATGGATCTGATTTCTCTTTTCCCCTTTGTCAGCCAATCAATGCGATGCTCACAACGATGTCGGACTTCTATTACCGCAGTTCCATCGCAGGGGCAACTCCGGCTCACGAGATTACTACTCCAACAAGGGTCGTTACAGTTTGGTCGAAGAGAGGAATGATTGATGGAGATATTATGGGCTATCATGCCTTTCATTGGATTTATTTATCAATGATGTGAATTATAGATCAATGGGCGAACACCTGCTCCTGACAGTTGCATATGCATTGAAGCAAGCGGTTATCCTAAAGGTCGTAGATCATATTGCCAAGCACGACCCGATTGTTCGCCTATACAGGCTACATAATTGCCGTCCCATCACGCTGCTGCACACCTTGGGATGGCTTCTCATTCGCACGCACCGTGGGGAGTGACAAGACACCATGCCAGAGGCTCTGCAGAGTTCAGATTGTGTCTAAGTTTGGATATGGATCCGTCATAGTTATAGCTCGCGGGTTGCGCATCGTGATGAGAAATAGCGCAGTGCTGATTGGCAGCAGTATATCGAACCAAGGACCACCATGTTCGTTGTGGCCCACATCTAAACCGATCAAGAAGTAGGGTTTAGCACGTTTACAGAAAAATCATAGGTTTACCTGGGTGCTTCATCAGCTTTAACATGCATGCCATGCCTTACATGCTGTCTGTTTTCCCTCGAGGCCGTGTCATTTTTCTCACATCATGGGTTTTTTGGTCTTCACGTTGCATGATCGATACACGGCTAAAATGGTTTGGACTGCGTCTAGATTTTGAATTGTTGGTACACAAAATGGAGAAATTATAGTCAAATAGATGAGTTCCTTGAACACGAGAGAAGGGAGGGATCAAATAGGGGGTTGTCAGTGAGCGTGGGAATGCCAAATGTATGATCAGGTGTCGCTGCAGATATTCATACAACGGGTTGATAAGGGTAACAAGTGATGATTATAACAAATAGACATGCAATTGTGGCGAGTCGTGAGGGTGTTGGATGGATGGGCAGGGCATCGGCTGGATGGATTGGATTCTATGACATGTGGCATGAGTTGTTTAAAGGGCAGCGAACCTGGCTTGGAATCGATAGATAAGCATGCCAGAGGGGGCTGACGAGAAGTATAATCAATGCATCGAGCTGGTTCTGGTACAATTGAGAGTTAATATGGCGGCGTCCATGAACCCAAATGGAGATTGATTAGAGCTGAACGGGAGGGCCACGGCAGAAGAGTTGCTATATTTCATTGGGTATCGTCAATGAAAAATAAGGGTGGTTGAGGGCGTCCCGGACAGAAATCCGCGATGCAGGATCAAAAGCAAGGAGTTTCTGTACTAGATTCAAGAATTGCCTGTTGATTATGTCTCCTGGTGGAATAACATCCTAAATAATAACTCAGAAAAGATATCATATTGAATGCTAGGGGGACATACGGCAAGCGCACGGGTAGCCCGAACATCTTTCTTGCTTTGGCGAGAGGCTTTTGGCTTCGGCCAGTCAAGTTTGGAGCCTTGTTTAAAGAATTCAGGCTTTGATCGTGCACCTGCACGAGCGAAACGTTCTGGCATTTTGCCCATGACCATCTCCATCATGGCGAGATGTTCCAAATTGTCATGGGTCTGGTACAAGGCGACCCCAGTGAAAAACTCAACAAGGATACATCCTAGTGAGTATGCATCGCAGGGGAATGACCAGCCAAGTCCTGAAGTATAAGGTAAAAAAGGCAAGACAAGGACAAACTGCGAGCAAACCTAGTATAATTTCAGGCGCTCGGTAATGACGTGTTGATACGACAGTTGAGTGGTATTCTTGCTCAAAGATAGCGGATCCAAAGTCAATCAACCGGATGTCGGTTGACTGCAAGATCCGTTTTGCTCTAGGAGGTGCATTACGCTGGTTGTAGCCCTGTCAATTGCTGTAACAAGGCATTGGCGGAAAATGCGCACCTTGCCGGGTATAGCCACAGGTACGGTCTTGTAATCATTGAGAACAAGCAAAATATTTTCCGGTTTCAGATCCGTGTGAATGAGACGGAGGTCATGTAAAACTGTTGGCAGGCGTTCGTGAGCGATGTAGCAAGCCTGTCAATCATGGAACGTACATGCAACACTTCCGAGGAGTTGACGAGCAAAATCCTGGATGTGTTGTCGAGGGAAGGGAGCGAAGTCATTGTCCTTCAGGAAATCATAGACACACATCCCAAGGAGTTCCGAGACAATGCAGACATGGTTTCGGTGCTCAAACCATTGCATTAGGTGTATACATTTACTAAACAATCATGAGGTTTAATTGCGGAATTTTAGATTACCTGTTTGGGAAATGAACGTACTTTCTGTTTGTAGGATCGCGTTCCTTGAGTTTCTGGAGAACTCGTATTTCAATTTTGCTGGCGTCGCGGTATTTGGGAATAGCACGAATTATCTTGATGGCAACTCTATTATTGTTCATGGTATCGACTGCTTCGACGACTTTGCCAAAAGTTCCCTGACCCAGCAATCGGACAGTACGATCTGATTTATCGGTCAGGGAGTCGTTGGGGGAAAATTGACACGAAATCAGGCGTACAACGGCGGTTAATTGTGTCACCTGGGACGATGATATAGTGACCCTCCTTGTCGTCACAAGATACGGGGCCTTTAGATGTCTGTGCCGATGAAGACTTGATCAGAAGGAATGAAATGCTGGAGATGGGAAAATACCTACATCGTCTGTAGCGGCAGCACTTCTACTATCCCAAGACTTGGCTGGGCCAACGATTTGTGATTGCTGACTCGTTGGCTTCTTGACAACTTGCGCACGGACCTCCTCAGGGTGTTCTCGTTTTCTTTTCTTTGGAGCTGGCACAGTGAGGGCTGATGAGGTACTTGCAGACATGGCCTGTGCCTCTGCAGCTGCTCGAGCTCTTGTTCTGATGGGTGCCGAGTAAAGGGGGGGCTGGTATGAGGCGGAAAACGCCCCATTGTGGGTCGTGGCGGGTGAAAGGGTTGCTGGTGGAGGTGTATCATCTATAACAATGACTTCTCGTAGCCGACCATCACTGTCGACCTCTTGGACTTCGCTGTAGCTGATTGTGAAAGCATGTGCGCGTTTGCGTTTGCGACTTGCTAGAGGAGGTGTGGGCATTACGCTCGGACCAGCTTGGTTGGAGTTTCCCCCGTTTACGGCCTGGCGGTGGTATTGGGACACCATCTGCGGTGGCAGCAAGTGCACCGCGGCCGACATCGTTTGGGTTGTTGTGAACGACGTGGTGGATATGGAATAAGGGAGGGAAGGGGAGAATTGTGGAGGCAAATAGTCCCAGTCACTGCCAGATTGCTTGCCATACCCTGACTTTGTTGTCTTTTGTTTGCCCATTTGAGCCACAGCCTGTCTTCGTCAGACTTGAGCTTGAACCCAAAAGTATATCTTCACGGCATGTACAGTTCTTCTAAAATTCACCGCACTACGGTATTGTAAAATTTTTATATTCAAAATTTTGCTGATTTTTGATTCCAACCAACGCAACTGAACACGGAATCAGTTTAGAAAGAGCGTGGAGAACCGGCATCACGGCGACATCAGTTGACGATGACAGCAGATGATTAGATGGCGTGAGCCAACTACATGTGGGCTGCTCAGCACCAGGATCCCGAGTTTCAGACAATAGTCTTCCGTATATCTGGCCTCCTAGCTCCTGCTCAGGGAAGGCATTTATTGTAAACCTCAAAGAGATAAAGTGGCACACCTGAAATTGACGGGCTGGGCTGTTCCTGGAGAAATCCTCGGAACATCGCGCATTGCAATTATAAACCCGTATCACATGGTGGCAGCCCAGAACTTGCCGTGCCATTGCAATTGTAACACCTTTTGTGAATCAAGGGACCTATTTCAACCTCAAACCTGAGTGATGATCATATTAGAGTGCCAGAACCCTCAGACTCCTACGCCCTCCTGCAAAGCCCCGAGAGGGATTGTGGCTGACATAGGATCAGAATGCGGAAAATATAAACAGAGCAACGCGCCACGGTTTTTCCATGTCTGGGCCCAAAAAAATACCCATGCTTCGTCTGAGTTGGGTTTTAGTAAAGCGCCCGAGCTGTGAGCAAACAATACCAAATAACATTGCCCACTGTCTCCAACGACGAACTACTCTCGTCCTCAGCCCCCTCGTCCACCAGTGGCTGAACTGTAGACGGTAGGCTACGAATGACAAATGAGAGGCCTGGCTTTTCCATCAAACTCTCCCGCTGATCGGGAAACCTCCTATGAATATGGCACACCAAATGTTCAAGTCGACGACATTCCTATTGACCCAGCACTGGATATGCCTGCCATCGACCCAGCACTAATACCCTACAATGGTGCCCCGAATAGTGTTCCAGTGAGTTGGTGTTTGTGCAACTGTGGTCAGGACACATAACGCGTCGCGTCCTGACAAATTACATATGTCATTGGCGAAGATATTAATACCAGTTTTGCAACCTAGGTTCACCCAGGAAACCCCTTTTTTGGGCATTACCCACACGATGATTTCTCTCAGGTACGACAGTATTCACAGGGGCCTCAAGGAGATCCTTTTGCCCCTCAGCCAGTCGAGTCCTACTTCCCGATCGAGCCAGAACAACCTGCCCCACCCATAAAACCGGCCAAGCGGAAGCGAAAGGTTCGTCGAGAGGAGGAGTGCGGATTTTGTCAAGGCAATGACGCGAGGAATAAGTTTGGAGAGGCGGAGCAGATGGTGACTTGCAGCGAATGTGGACGTAGTGGTGCGCAATTGCGATTTTATCGCTGGTTGAAAGGGTTTGACCAGTTCTTAGGCCATCCTACTTGCATGGAACTTACTGCTAACATCGGAGAACATATGCGCTCTTACCCTTGGAAATGTACGGAGTGCAAAAATTGTGAAATATGCCATGAAAAAGGAGACGACGTGAGCACCTTTCAACACCTTCGATTCCGGTTATTTATGATGAGGTACAGGAGCGAATCTTGTTCTGTGATTGGTGTGATCGAGGTAATGGAGTTTATTCCATTGGTCCAAAATCGAGCTCAATCATATCTTGCAGGGTGGCACCTAGATTGCATGAACCCTCCCATGCCACAGGCCCCTGAGGGCAAATGGCATTGCCCGATGTGTCCCCCTTTGCTGCCACCAGGTCATGTTTACTATCAGTACGCCGACATGTCCCCTACGGATATTCAACCCATGCCGACGCAAGTCCGGGAGTCATCCATCGCTTCATCAAGCCACTCCCTGATAGGACCTGGCAAAAGCGCATCAAGGACCCGGAGATCCACGAATGGAAGAGGGAAGGGCAAGACAAGGAGTGCTGCTGGTGCAAATCTTCACAGCATGCCACTGGAAGAAGAGGAAGAATCGGAGAATGAAGTGGAGGAAACACCACTATCAAGGAACCGTAATACCAGGGGAAAATCATCGAAGATGAACAAGGGGCGGCGAGCTTTGATGCAAGAGGAAGAGGAAGAAGAAGAGCGAGAGCTGCCCATCTCTCCACTTCGCCAGCTGAAACGAAAACGTGGCCGTGACCCATCCCCTCCATTGCCACGAGTGCGGCTTCGGCTTCCTCAGCATCGAGGGAAAGGAAAGGAACGTGAAGAAGACGAGCCACCCGCCGGATTGTTCGATGATATCCTTGGCGTCGAGGATCGAGATACGGCAAAGACAAGCATTACTGGCATGGACAAGCAGTATTTCGAGAAGAGCAGACTTATAGCCGAGGTACGCAACCTGCATGCCTTCCTTCAGAAGATACATGCCTTTATCGTGAACGTTTATATTTAGACCAAACTTGCTCCTCCGCCTCCCCCACCAAGCAGCTCTCGAATATCCGAAACCGCGGACAGTTTCGCGGCGGGCCCATCCCGCCCTTTGCGTTCTTCCACACAGCATCATCTCCCGACACTGCTTCCGATGGCTTCCGACGTGTCCGCTTCTCCGGTGCCCTCTACCCCGGGAGGCCCAATAGGCAAGCTCGACCCAGGAGTGCTACGTATTCGCACGATCCGGTTTGGGAAGTTCGACATCAAGACGTGGTATGATGCGCCGTTCCCCGAAGAGTACGCGTCGATACCTGATGGGCGGCTGTGGATATGCGAGTTCTGTTTGAAGTATATGAAGAGCCGATTTGGTGCGGTGCGGCATCAGGTATGTAATGCGCGATTATCAGTTGAGAAGTCTTTTGATGGTGCTTTCTCCTCGGTTAGATGAAATGCAAGTCGCGGCACCCTCCCGGAGACGAGATATACAGAGACGGTGTTGTATCGATATTCGAGGTAGACGGCCGGCGGAACAAGGCAAGTCGACCCTTCAACCTGATTTTCGAAGCATCTTTCGGTTAACTATTCATTAGATCTATTGCCAAAATTTGTGTTTGCTTTCCAAAATGTTTTTAGATCATAAATCTCTATTTTACGACGTCGAGCCCTTCTTGTTCTATGTTATTACCGAGGTGGACGATTTTGGCGCTCGGTTTGTGGGGTATTTCAGCAAGGAGAAGCGCAGCCCGAAGGATTACAACGTTAGTTGTATCATGACGCTACCCGTGCGGCAACGACAGGGATGGGGAAATCTGCTTATTGATTTTAGTGCGTAATATGCCCTTGTGGATCTTCATCCCTCGGTTTTGACTCTTTACTTCGATTGGCAGGTTATTTGCTATCGAAGAAAGAACAGCGGACAGGATCACCTGAGAAACCGCTTTCAAGTCTTGGGGCTTTGGGGTACAGAAACTATTGGACTCTATCAGTTATGCGATATCTGGAAACAGCACCAGATAAGATTCGGCTGGAAGGCAAGTTGATCAAAACATAGACATTTCTTCCTCTAATCCAAAGTAAAAAAATTCAGATATCAGTGTGGCAACATCGATGACAATAGAGGATATCTGCGAAACCCTCAGCCAGCAGAGCATGATCTGCATTCGAGAAGCCACCCCACCACCGATCAAACCGTCACCCGGACAGTCTATAAAGTTCCCAAGGGGTCGAAAAAATGGCATCGCACGCCGGCAGTTGCAACGAATGCAGACCAACGAGAAGGATCCTGATGCGCCGAAAGGCCCTTTTGTGGCCCCAAAACATTATGATATCCGATGGGACCGCGAAGCCGTCGACACATATCTCAGGGCCTGGGAGGCGAAGGGGTACCTTCGCTTGAAGCCTGAGAAGTTGCAATGGAGTCCCTACTTGATTTCGAGGACGAAGACCGGGGTTGAGACATCAATGGGACTAACCGCCCTGGCCGACACAAAAGAAGCCAGCGAAGTGCCATCACAGACGCCCATAAACGAGTCGACAACGACAGAGGCTGATGAAACATACAACAGAGACATGGGAAGGAACTCTCCTGTCGCCTTTGACGAAAGGGTCCTAAGCGAGCCTCCCAGAGTGATCCGCGCAACAAGATCACACACACAATCGCCGCTTAAGAAGGCCACGAAATCTGAGAACCCTCCAGACCCGTCCCCAGACATGGAAGAAATCCCGCTTCGGCGTTTGAAGAGCAGGTCCAGTCCAGCATCAGCCAAAGAGCCTATCAAAGAGCCTATCGAGATCAGGGTAACGCGTACTCGTGGGGGTCGACCATTGACGAAGGAGACGGCTGTTGATGATGAGGCTTTCGCTGCCCAGTTAGCCATGGAAGAGCAGCGGCAAGGTGGTAGACAGTTGCGTTCGAGGGGCAGCGATCCGCCTACGACCACGCCAGCGCCAGCTCGTGGGGCCCCTGCGCACAAACGAAGGCGAATAGAATCGTCACCTGAGATGGAAGAATCACTACAAGCAGGGGACAATAAATCACCACGCAAAGGGCGAAATGGCACCTATGTGAATGGTGGTGGGGACCTGCCTGAAGAAGGATTTTCTCACGACGAAAAAGTGATACAAGAGCACCATTCGCCATTACCACCAGAGCCAGATGAGCCAATCAAGGCGAAGGAGATACCAAATGGGCACTATATGGGGCGTGGCGCACCTGAAGCTGGGAATTATAGTGATATCAAAATGGAGAACTTTGGGGATGGTATAACAGAGCGAGAGAGTCCAGCCAATGAAGACAAGATGTACCGGACGGACTTCATGCATACGCATGTTCAAGGCAACCACCCCAATGGGATACCTGGGATCAATGGGCACGCTGAATCGGATCTGCGGTCGACACTTGTGGAGCCGAACTATATAAAGGTTGACTATGATGGAGGAGATGAGGATGCTGACGGTGAATACGAGGAAGAGGACGCGGATGGAGAGCCTGACACTGAGCTGTTAGAAGTAATATGAGGGAGGGAGGGAGAGAGAGATACTTAGCAAAATAATAGTTAATAATGTATATTTGGCAAGTTGGTGTGAAGCAAACATTTGTGTGAAACCGAGCCACTGCGAACCAAAGGGCGGCAAACGAATGGGGAGCGGCAAAACCGATTCGCGCGAGCGGTTCAGTTGGGTTATGGATGCACAGGTAGGCAAGTAAGTCCTTGTGGGTCCCTGGATGCACCAGTATCTTACAGGAGATAGCGAAAACGGAATGCAGTATAACCATATTCCTCTCAACGAACGACGGGACTCGAATCTCGACAGCAATGGCTCGGTGTGTCCCTTGATCCCTCTACCGAACCGTACCGTGCGCTGATTCTCTTCTAGACTCCTTTTCAACCACACCAGAGTTTAGGACAGGCTCTCGGTAATCACCTCAACCCTTCCATCCCTTCACAGTACTCCCGCCCTCCAGACAACTATCGCCATCTCTCTACATCACCACCAGGCCTCGCTCACCAAAACCATGCTGCTGCCTCGACCTCCCACTCCCCACTCACATTCAACGTCGCACCGTCGCCAGCCATGAAGCGGAAGCAGACAGACGCTGTCATCAATACCCAGGTCCTTAAGCGTCGCCGCGACGCCGACGACGGCGATGCCTACGATATCGATGGCGGCGCGCAGGGCGCCAAGCACTGGACAGACGAGGAAAAGACAAAGCTCTTCACCTGGCTCATGGGCCCCGGCCAGGATGAACACTGGACCGCCCTCCGCGCGACGAAAAACTCGTGTTTGCGTGAAGTACATTTCCCTAGATCCCACTATCTATTTTGATCGCTAATCAATTCTGTATCCAGTGTGCTATGGAGGTCTTTGGGAGCAAAAAGACGTACCAGGCCCTAAAGGGATGTTATGAACGCAATTTCAACCTCTTTAAGCAAATTTATGCATTCGAATCGTTCCCACATCCCCCGACTAACATGGCCCAGCTCTCCGAGGGTGATCGCCTACGAGAGTACGAACGTAGGCTGCAGGCAGCACGAAAGGGACAATGCGACGTCGGAAATATCACTGCAAGGGCGATTGATCACTGGCACCGCATAGGCTGGTACGATCTATTCTACCGCCGGTACGATCTTCATAACATCTACATGACTCTCATCTGACATTCTGCAGATGGCACAACGACCCCGCGGCCAGCAAGCCGTCCCAGTCCCGGAACTCGGCTGGCGGCGCACTCAACACGGGCGGAGACGAGCCCGACATCGATGACGACCCCCTCGACTTTGACCCCTCCTCCGTGTCCAACACCAACACGACGACCAACAATATCAGCGGCCTGTCCCACGACCGTCAGCTCGGCCCCCCGCCCAGCTACATCAACCCACAGTCTCTGCGTGACCCGCCCCAGAACCCACCCCCCATCTCGGCGAACGGCCCCGACCCCAGCACCGCATCATCATCGTCCCTCAACGACACCCCCCTGCTCCATATACCCGTGACACAGAATATGGTGTCTACGTATCTGCAGTTCCTGCAGGTGCAAACGCAGACACGAAAGCTGAAACTGGAATATCTGCGCCGCAAGGAAGAACGGGAAATCAAAGAAAGTTCCCAGCGGAGGGAGATGGACCGTCTCAAGATAGAACGCAAAGCCGCAGAGTTTGAGCACTCGAAATATTCTGCCAATCTAAAACAGAAAACAGATAGAGCGATCGTATGTTTGTTCCATGCCTTTCATCTCGCTTGTTTATTGATGTTCATTAATTGCATCACAGGAGGTACTTGCCAGCTCATCAGTGGATCCTTCTGTCAAACAGGCAGCAGGCGACTTTTTGAAAAAGTTGTTTTCTTCAGATTAAAACCTAGGATTCTAGCTTTACATTTTGTATGCAAACCCCACATCTCTTGGACATTGATTGTTGTATGTATCTGCAATAAATCCAGCACGTCTAAGTATACCACTATTTATCCAAGCCTCGGATCCATCTATAGCTATGGGGAAATATTATTACATTATATGTCGTAACTGTCCACCTTTCTGGGCAACTTGATGTCTTCCAACGTTATCGAGGAGCGCTCGCACATGCCCCGGAATATGCCCTCGACATTGTCGTACAGTTTTTCGGGCGTATCAAATTCCTGAAAGGATCGTCATTTAAATGGGGTGGTCAACGAATGGATTTCACTAACGGCTATTTCACCCGCGTCGAGGACGCAGATTCGGTCATAGCCAATGATAGTGCGCAATCGATCTTGGAAGAAAATATATTAGCCTACAGCCAATGCAAATACAATATTAACCACTTACGAGCAATGCACAAGATAGTGCGGTCCTTAAACTCATAGGCAATCGTGTCCTGGATATTTCTATCAGTTTCATAATCGACTGACGCTATAGAACGCAATGAGTGTCGAGCATGATATAGTTGTTTCGGATTCAATCTTACCAGTCGCTTCGTCGAGGATGATGACTTGTGCATTTTTCACCAATGCCCGAGCAAGGGAAACCAAGGATCTCTAAACAGTTGATCTCTCAAAATGTACAGCTTGACCAAGTGCGAACTTCTTCATACCTGACCAATAGACAGATTTGCACCTTCGTCTTCGATAACACTATCGAGGGTGAAGCGATTCACTGGAGTGTGGGCACCACTAGGGGTTTCATCGTCGTTTAGGTTGAGTTGGTTCCCCTTTTGTGCATCAACCAGATAAGATCTCTTCAATGCGTCCCAGAGTGTAGCATCGTCATGGAGGTTAAACGGATCCAAGTTGGACCGAAGTGTTCCAGAAACTGTTTGTTACTGTTTGAATTAAGGACATGACGAGAAGGTGGCACGCTTACACAAAAGCTACAAAATCAAAAGATGGATCAGCCAGCAGTAAATTGTGTTGGAAGAACCTTCCTTACGGGATCCTGGGGTATGATGGCCAAACCCTTTCTCAAATCTGCAAGCCCAACTTTTGATATATCAACATCGTCAATGGTGATGGATCCCGAAGTCAGCTCGACGATTCGGTATAAGGCTGAAAAGTATTTCCATATAACAATTACCCATAATGCAATAGGTACTAACCTGTCATGATCGAGCTCTTTCCCGCGCCAGTCCTAGAGAAATACGTTGAGCAAGAACTGACACACGAACCGGACACTCTCACCTTCCCACAATGCCAATCTTCTCGCCTGCCCCGACAGTCATTGAGATACCCTTCAACACTGCAGGTAACTCTGGTCGATAACTCAGGACAATATTCTTGAGCTCAACACGCCCCTGAGCCGGCCATGACGGCGGGGGCTTGTGGTCGGCCACCTCATGAGGTGCCTCTTGCTCGACGTCGGTTGCATAATATACAACACGCTCCACCGAATTCATGTTATTCTCGACCTCAGCGCTCTGCCGTACAAGCCATCCAAATCTGTGGTTCTAGCATTAGCACTGTGCCTATCCTAAGCTCAAACAACGTACGCTTGCTGCACACTGAGGATATAAGACAGGACAAGGCCAGTTTGCGCCGGTGAGATCGTAAAGCGGGTGCCTACAGTGAGCATTGCAACAATGAACGTTAGAAGCGCTCCCAGGCCATCAAGGCGGATTCCAAGCCATCGCTAAGGTGATCCTGTTACCTCTGCAGGCTTTCGAAGGCGTCAAAGTCAGCTTACCTGATTCGTGACGGTCAACCAATATGCTCGGTTTTCGACGTCAACTCGTGTTTCATTGTCATGCCTGAAGCGCTCGGTCTCTCCATAAGCGCGAATAGTTGCAAGGCCCGATAAACTCTCCGAAAAGTGGGAATAAAGAGAAGATCTCAAGACAGCATCTAGAGACAGTCAGCAAGGAATAAAGATTGGTTCTTAATGATACCTGCATACCAAGACGCTAGGTTTTATTTCATCAGCACTGTTGAAAGCCAAGCAGGGACACCATAACATACCTTCAACTCCCGGGCACTGGCACGGTAGAACGCCGCCGCGTAGGCATATCCAATAAAGATCACGAAAACGCCGATAAGGAACCACGGCAGCACGATCGAAATCAAGATGACAGCGCCAATAATGTTGGACAATGTGGATGCAAACATCCTGAGAGAATCTGTTTGAGGTTAGACTCAGAAGGATAGAGTAAGGACCAGGTAATGACATACCACCAAGCAAGTTGTCAATAGTATCAATGTCTGTAAAAATGTCAGCTTTGCACCCGATACCATATGTGAAGGACTTTGACCTTTTGAGAATCGATTCATGATTCGGCCCAAGGGCTAAAAAGAAGAATCGTTCATGTTAAGAATAACAGCCAGCCGAGCTAATTCATCAAACAAACCGTGGTTTCGAAAAAGGACATGGGAGCGTGCATTACCCGTCTGATCGCGGTCTATCAGATTGTAATTAGACCAGGCTCCAAATTTGGGAAACTTTTTTTTGTGTACCTTGTGTAGGCTTTGTGATGCAAAATAAGTGAGTAGTGAAAAAGTAGTTCCCATCAAGAACATCGCGACAGCTTGAGATACACCCAGTCCTGCATAGATCCCCATCTGCGAGATATATCAGCAGGTGTCCTCCACGAGCTCGCAGGATGTAACTCACATAAAATCCTTGCGTTTGTCCCCATTTCCTAAAAGAAAAAATCAATACCAAAGAATGGGCATCATGCTTCCCATACGTACTCTTCTTGCCAGAAAACAAGCCTGTATATCGGCGTCAACAACGATTTTTAAAGATGTACAATTCGGATTCTCACCAATAAGACGACATCACAGTGGCTCCCTGCGTAAAAACCAACGTCCACAACAATAAAGGCACGATGACTGCACCACGTCCAGCTTTGAGATAGGTCTTGTACACCTGGGCGCTGATCGCGCCCGTGTTGCGTTCCTCCGCTTGCATCAAAGCCGCACCGGGAACTGCCTTTTTCTTGACATCGTTCTCGGGTCCAGTTGCCTCCGCCTCTTCGATGGCATCCTCCTCCTTCTCCTCCTTCTCTTCCTCCTCGTCCTGGGAACCAAATTCAGTGATGAAGCGCGAGAACTCCTTTCCATGACTCATAAGGTCCGCGTATGTACCCTGTTCAGCAATGACGCCATCAGCGACGACGTATATGTAGTCCACTTGGGGGAGGAAGTGTAGCGCGTGGGTCACAAGGATGCGCGTTTTCCCGGAAAGGCTGTTTTGGAGGACATTTTGGAATACGGCCTTTCCAACATGAGCATCCAGTGCAGAAAGTGGGTCCTGATCGATGATGTCGCATGAGCAAGAAACGAACACGCGACTTGAGAGAAAGGGCGTACATCAAATATTTGGATATCAGTATCGCAATAAATGGTGCGGCAGATGTTCAAACGCTGC
This sequence comes from Phaeolepiota aurea, assembly GCA_036937095.1. Lineage (NCBI taxonomy): Eukaryota > Fungi > Basidiomycota > Agaricomycetes > Agaricales > Squamanitaceae > Phaeolepiota > Phaeolepiota aurea. The sequence goes on from JASFDG010000064.1 coordinate 20,374, forward strand.
TTTTGGCCTCCAGACAGAGATATACCCTTGGTAAGATAGCCATAAAATTCAAGTCGACCCAAAAAGGTTAAAAGGCGTACCTTCTCTCCGACCTCGGTTAAGTCCCCATTGGGCAACATTTCCAGGTCAGGTTCCAAGCACGCATCCCTGATCGCTTTCTGATATCTGGCCTCATCATAAGGCCGTCCAAAGCATACATTTTCCCTTATGGTCGCATTCTAAAATCGTCTAGAGGTCAGCGCCCAAACATCAGTCTCATGCAATTCAGCCAACCTGGATCCAAGCACTCTGAGGACAGTAACCCACAGAGCCGCCGAAAGTTATAGTCCCACTCAATTTCCTCATCTCTCCAATGATCCCTTGCAGAAGGGACGTCTTCCCGCTGCCTACAGGTCCAACAATCGCCACCAGCTTGCCCCGTGGAATGTTCAAGTCAATGTCGCGGAATTTAAAAACTTTCTCCTCGTCACTCTTCGCTTTTTCAACCAAGGCTGTTTGCTTGCTTGCTTTCTCTTGAAATGCTTTGGCCTTTGTCTTGTTGGGGTGGAGATGCTCAGACATCTTGTGGTGTCCAGATTTCTTTTTGGATCCATTCTCGGTCTCGGGCGGTGGTGCATCCCAAGTAAACGTAGCACCCTTTACCTCAATGGCGCCGTCAAGATCTTCATCCACAACATGAGTAGTATCAAGAAGTTCGGCCTCGAAAACACCGTATAAACGGTTCACCGCATTTGCCGCATCAGCGATGGCGCTAAATGACACGGCTAGATCAGGGAAGGCATCAAGTTGGGCATGAGAAAGAAGAAACGAAGATACGTACGCAAGAACATCAAGGGCAACCGAAGCAAGTTAAACAAGGTCAGGGAAGCGAAGATGTCTGCAGGTTCGAGTTTGTGACCCGAAGCCGAGTATGTGATGAAAGCAAGGACCGACGCAATCGCGGGCATGCTCATGGCGACGGCCTGAACTCCTGATCGTATGAGCAATATAGAACGGATATACCTAGGAAAACGGTTGTGAGTGGGATGATGCATGAATAATCAACACGGGCTCACTTCATTTCATTCCGTCTATAATCGACAATGCGTGCCAGGAATGGAAGTTCCCAAGCAAAGAACTTGATGACTTTCATGCCTCCCAACAATTCTTGTAGTAGTTTAGCACGTTTATCTGTCCATTCCATGCTCTTACGGCGGAGCGTAAAAAGTTGTTTCATAGCATAGGTTTGCAATGGCGTAGCAAATACGAAGAAAGCAAACCCAGCAAGAGCAGATGGTCCCAAGTTAAGTAAAAGCAAAACAAGACAGATTATCATCTGAATGGGGGCTGACCATGCCTAGAATAATAGCTTGTTAACTGAGAATTTGAGTAACGATGAGGGACTTCTCACCATATGGAAGAAGCCGCAACAGAAGTCAATTCTTGATACGTCAGTTGAAATGTGGTTGACAAGTTTGCCGTTCGTTAGCGTGGATCTGGCGCGAGATGTTAACTTGAGGGATCGCGTATATATGGCAGTGATTAATCCGCCACGCAACAAGACCCCAGTAGATGTACTGCGATAAAAGAAATGGTGGGTGCATAGAGATGTGATAACTTGGAGAGCAAGGAGGGCAAAAGTCAAGCCGATTCCCTTTCCAATGGGAGGTACAGGATTTGTTCCAAATCGGTGACCAGTGTAAGATTGTGAAGCAAAATTGATAATAGCCTTGAAGGAGAGTGGTCAAAATATCTCGCATATGCGTAGGACAAAAATGGTAACTACCTTTACCACGAGTGGACTGGTGACCTGAGCTGTATCACCAACAACCTTGAACATGCCCGAAGACCAAAACCACCACTTGACACTGTCGTTCATGGCCAATGTCAGGCTGGCCTTTTTCTTTCCAGTTTTTTCTCTCCATTCCTTCTCCGCCGCTCTCCTGCGTCCTGTGACGGTCCACCATATGCCCTTCAGACCAGGCTTGATTTCTCCATTTTTCAGATGCTTGTTATACTCGTCCGCTTCGCGTACACGACGGTCAAAAGCGTCGTTTATCCTGGTAGCAATATAATCTGCGCCGCGATCTGGCTGTAATTTGTAGAGGTCAGATGCTTCCAGTGGCCGTGCGTATCCAAGACCGAGTAAAGGAGTCATCCATTCGAACGTGAGGATACTGAAGAAACCAGCGGTGACTTCTGGTATTAAGAGAGATTCATCGATTGAGGGTTTTGGTGGCAGTGGATTTTTGTTGGTGAACGGGATTTGCGCCCACCTATGCTCAGGATGTGAGCCGGGAAGAAAAGTAGGAGTAAAAATAACATTACCATGGCCTTTTCTGGGCTAGCCCGGCTGATTGCTTTGCAGGGCGGGCCTTGTCAAGATGCTTGGCTTCCTTGAGCGATTCCTGCGTCGAAAGATCTGACTTGGACGAAAGTCGAGACATGATAAACGTCGAGGAAGGCGCCTGTGAGAAACTGGCATGATATAGCAGTCAGCCATTGGTGAGTCCGGAAACCATCCCGTGATGTAATCTATGCTGACTGATCCTTGAGGTGATAAAATTATAATGGAGTCGAGTTCCTGCCATGAGATGAATGAGTCATCGAGTTCATATCTCCGCCTTGATCGTCGTCCATGGATCGGTCGCAGTTTGCCCCTCGTCACATACGTCACATCTCATCACACCACTCATGAGTCATGAACATTTTCAAAAAAAAAATGTATACCGTCTTTGTAAACAGGTGGTGAACAAATGGCGACAAAACCGCTCATGGCCTCCAGGCTTCCCACCATCGTCGTTCTAATTCTGGCTTCTGGGGAAACTCTCGCAAGGAAACCCCTCTCCCTTGCCTTCTTTCATTTTCCTCCCACTCATCATCGTCCAAGTAGCGTTCAACTGCCACCGCCTCAAGATCAGATGTCCCAACTATAGGTCCTGTTCGCCGTGCCAGCGATCCAGCTTCTTTTAACTTGACTTCTCGTTGGCCTAGTTCGTCGGGATCATCTGCTAGCGCAACGTAAGCCTGTGCCACTTGCCAATCTACTTCTTTCATCAAGAGCTGGAGGCGTTTACCTGCACGCTCTTTGATACGCTCAATGTTCCGAGCATTCTCTTCCTCGTGAGTGAGCTGAAAAACAGGGGGTGGCCTGGTTGGGGCGGGAAGGATCAAGAAAGCGCGTGTGTGTAGTAAATGTGGCGTTGTTGTGAGAGTGCTCGGTGGTAGTCGGTTAGAACGGCAGAGCTCACGACCCTTTCCCATGGTTAGCTTGTCCTGAATAAACGTAAATGGGCCTTTGCTTACATTAACGCCATATCGAAGTGCAATTCCCTGCAGTGTATCGCCTCGGGCAATGTAATGCTTCAATGGCATCGATTTTGTTTCGCCACCCACAATCAGTGGGGAATCCTCGGGGGTAGAGGGAGCAGATGGGGTTTCAGACTTTGGATCGGACACATTTGCCATCGTTAACACATCTATGGTCTCGGTCACAGGATGCGCTGCCGTCGAGTTGTCCTCGGCGCCGTCCTCGTCTTCATCGTCTCCAAGAACGAATGTATCCCCGTCAAGCACAGCTCCATCGAGATTTGGCGTCCTCAGGTCCCCCACGTAGGAGTCAGAAGGCTTAGGTGGAGTTCTAGCTGCGATGACGCCAACCCCACCCAAGCAAGCAAGACATGGGTTGTATCGGGTCAATCGCGGGTTGGAAGCAATGCATTTGGGACAGATAGGGCGATTACAGCACTCAGTTATGTGCAGATCTTGAGCCGAACCAGACCTCTTAACAGGAGGCAGGGACGAGGAACAGGCGAGGCAGAGGCTGGTGCTGGTGCTTTTATCAAGACCGATGTCCTTT
>JASFDG010000064.1:32553-51692 GCA_036937095.1 Phaeolepiota aurea
TCGACTTCCTCAAACCCGCAGCCAGACCCGTCACCAGTCTCCTCGGTAGGATGAAGGAAATGGCAGGGTAGTTGCTCGAGCCTTAGAAACATATTGTCCAGCCCTGATGTGATGCCACTGCGATCGACAGAGACTGGGACTCCATGTAAGCGACTATCGCGGATGGAAAAGGGAGACTTGCGAGCAAAAGCACCACATTCGCAAGGAAGAATAGTGTTAGTAGGCTCGTTGTCCTCAGTCTGATAATGCTTATGGTTGGGCAACCATTCGCAACGCACTTCTCTGATCTTTTTAAGTATCCCCTTGATGTTGTGATCGATATGTTCTCGGTTGATGAGGACTAGACAGAGCACTTAGTGACGACGACTGGCGGACGATAACGCAACGCACATGTATTAGCACCGCATTGGCAGGACAATGTGGTCGTGGCTTCTCCTGCCTTAGCATGGGTAGCTACTCCAGCACAATGGTGTGTTCCGCATGATTGTGTAGACTTCCCTGTTTGTTGATCAATATGAGCTTCGTCAATGTTGGCTATATTGTCGTGTTAGCCCGTGAAGTGCTAGTAAGTATTGAATACATACGTTCATAATCACCATTCATAAATGGAGTTGTGATATCTACCTTTTCTTTAGAGCCACCGATTGCGAAGCTTTTTGCCTTCGAGTGCAAGCTTTGATGATTGACAATGGTGTCGGTCTTTGGCTCATGATCAGCATTGATTGTTAGGTTATTTTGTAGAGGTATGTCGTTCGTAGTGTCGGCAGCGACTTGATGAGGCATGGGTTCGACCTCAACACCGATGAAGGGCTGGAGGGTGCAGTTAGCCTCGATGATGGGCTCAAGGGCGGCAAAGACCTCAGTAGTATGTTCGGTAGTGATATCCTGACTGTTGACGTTAATCTGGATCCCCTGAATATCGTCGACATCAAGGTATGATATGGTCGTGCCCGTATCGTCAGACGCAGTATTGATTATTTCGGGTATTCGGACAGAGGTGTCGATCCTGCTATCCTGGATTTCTTTCCCATCCTCACTTGCACCCACGTCCCCGACATCAGGTATAGTGCCAATCTCTAACACATTGTACCCCTGCTCTTCGGAATCGCTGGTAACAGAGCATGATGCATAAGTGATGGACGCGCCGAGTTCGTAGACCTCATCAGAGTCGTCAATATCAGGGATAGGCTCTTCGTCCTCGGCATCTCCCTCATGCTTCGCGTACGCCGATTTGGAGGAAGGGTAGGGCGACGCGGAAAGCCTGCGGTTGATCTTACGCTCCGCCTTCCTCTCAGATCGTGCACGAGTCAGCCCAGTGAGACCTATAATTAAGCGAGTCAGGATGTCGTATTGTCATATGTCAATGCCAGGACGTACTGCGTCCTTCTATCCCCCCATCCGGCTGCATCTGAACAGTACCAAAGACATCCTCCTCAACCTTAGCGAGATTGGCAAAGAAGGAAGGGGGAAGAACGAAAGGCTGCCTGGCCTCAAGTACTGATGCAAAGGGAATTGGGATAGTGTGTTCCTCGTTTCTAGCAGTGTCAGGTTCTGGATTGGGCGTTTGCTCTCGATCAGTCGCTTGGGATGGTGTAGGTTCCGATGCTGCGCCCTTCGCATCATGTTCACTCGTCGCTTGTGTAGCTGAAGCTTCATCTGAGCGCGGTTGCTGGCCATGAACTTCGATAGGAATATGGATCCCTGAATTGGACGCGCAACACTCTTCACTGGTTGAGGTGATAGTCTCGCCAGTGGATAGTTCCTCGACGGACTTCTTCAAGCGACCAAGGTCGTGGAAGTGATCAAATCGCACGGATCCCTGCTCGTGATCAGCAAATGAGGTTTTAGCGGAAGTATCGTCAAGCCCTTCAGCACGGTCGCCATCAGTCGAGGAAGAAGTCTTGGTGGCATTGACATGGTCCAAGGGCACCTGCTGGTCACTCTCGTCGACGGCTATGGAGGTGATTGTACCCGAAGAGGCTGATTGGGAAGTACCTTCGATGGGCCCAGTCGAGACGTCGTCAGCGCTGTCTGACGTAGGTGTAAGGCCTAAGCCATCAACGATGGCCACCAGAAAGGCGATGAGGGGTTCGGTGAATGCGTCCTCAGGCATCTCTAGGTCATCGTCGTTGCGGGATCCATCATCGTTGACCAGGGTGGGATGGGAGGAAGTCCAAGACGTTGAAGCGGGGTCATCTTCGTCATCGTCTGGTATGACAATTGTGCGATATGTATACTTGTCCAGGGCGTCTAAGCTCTTCAAAGACCTCATCTCAACGTTCTCGACTTCCCAATAAGGGCGCATGGCTATGTCTGGAATGTCTTTATGGTTCGCAATGGGAACATCCGGGCCAGAAGTTGAGGGCTGGATATGAACGGTGGGTGCTGATAACATTGGCAGGGATGATGGTCCGTGTTGTCCATTATCGCGCTGAGACTGGTGGGCATCCCCGCCAAAGGCGGTTTGAGCTCGCCCCACCTGGCGTTGATACAAAATGGTTTGAAGACGCCTCATCTGCCGAGAGTGAGAACGGCGGGCAAAGAGTCGCTTGCGGTTGATCTTCAAGGTTGACTCTGGGCGGAAGTGACGAGACCCGCCAACCCATAACGCCGTGGGGCCAAGGCATTGTAGTCTCTCCCCGCCTTTGAAGCCTAGGAAGGGTTGAGGAGGGCGAGAATAGGGATCGTATCGAGGGCGGGGGACGTCCTCGATCCAGACGCGCGGAACGAATCGCGCGGCGCGGTCATAAGGGATAGAATGTTTGTGATTGAATTTGCCCATTGTAGAATTGGGGTTGTTTTGGTTCTGAACGTTGGTTTCGCGTGGTGTTGCTGAGGCAAAATTGACTGTATTGAATCTAGAAGAAAAGAGGCTGACCTGCTATATATACTGTGATTATTTGGCAATGTATTTTCCGATCGTTGAACGTCGCGTCGATGTCTTGCCTATTTTGAAATTCCATGACGGTCAACGTAGATATATAGAGGCTAACTACCCAAACCAACTATCCGAGGGAGTGGGGGACCACTAGGCGATGCTTGAGAAATTGTTTTGTGGGTAAAATCGCGATAAAACCAAGTTTTTGGGGGTAAAGTTTTTGAGATATCGCGATGATGGAGGAGCCCACCAACTACTGAATGCGAAATCCCCCACGCCATAGTTGTTGGGCATACTTTCCGCATTGTACACGATATTTAGCACCATTCCGTGGACTTTTTTAGCCAGGACGCGACATGCCAGATCATGTGACCAGTATTGGCGTTTTTTTTTCTTCCGTTTGCTGAAGCCAGAGCGGAATTCCAAGAGTTTGAGCCATCCACATCAGCCCAAGAACCTTTGAAAGAAGGTGAACATTACAGAACGCCTATGGCTGAACAGGTTAGACCATCGATCTCCGGTGGCTTCAGTCGAAAGACAACGTTCTCCGAGTCCAGAAAGATAGATCAAATCATAGAAGCCCTGGGTACAGTCACACATGCAATCTGGTGAGTGTGTGATCCCCTCTGCAGTGTGAGGGTAATATGCACATTGAATGAATGATGAAAGGGCTAAAGAAGAAGATACGCAGGGCCTTGTTAGAATTTGGAAGGTTAGACAAACAAATAGCGTGTTGATGACGTCTTCCAGATTGTGCCCACTATTTGAACAGGTCGTCCATGTGGAGGACATTGACCAACAAGATGCATCACCCAAAATACAGGATCTCCGCTCTCCCAGTTGTTCCTCCTTCACAACTTCTCATCCACAACCTTATTCCTGACAAGCATACCCCCTCCGTCACAGTCTTCCATGAAGAGGTCCAGACAACAACACCCAGCTTGCAGCGACGAGCAAGGGTACCTACTATCCCGCATTCTTGTAGGCCGTTAGTTAATGATGCTCGTCCCATAGCTGCTATCGCCTGAATGTCACTTTTCTCATGTTTCTCCATTCCCCGTTCCATTTCCATTCGAGATCGAACCACCTTCGGAGCCGGATCCTGAAGCAGATAAAGCAACATACATTGAGAAATGGCTCAGCGAACGTGAGTCTAGGCACCCGCAGGAGGCAACTTTGGAACCAATCTCCACTCTGCGCATATATCACCCGAAAAACCGCGACCAACCGAAAGATATCATTGGCCTGTCCGAAACTGGTTTGAGGGACTGTGTGCCACACCTCGATGTGGGAGATGCATTCTCTGTCATCGGTGCTCCAAGTCTTTCTAATGAATTTGGCGAAGACGGCCGAGGGGTTACAGTAGAAGACGGAGATGGAGTTGCAGCCAGACAAGAACTGATTGATATTTTGAGTGGGAATTCGATGCTCATGTCTCTGCCGGAGCAGGCAACCAGTAAAGAAGGAAGAATCGGACTTGCACCATGGTCCTTGAGATATAGCGGACATCAATTTGGGTCTTGGGCGGGTCAACTTGGTGATGGACGAGCCATATCAATCTGTTAGTATCCTATATCTGCGAGACTTATGCTGACTTAAGGCCATTAGTGGTGACGCCTCATCCATCTGAGCCGACGCTGTCATATGAGCTTCAACTGAAAGGTGCAGGCCGGACTCCATTTTCCCGCAGTGCAGATGGCTTAGCTGTCCTCCGCTCCTCCATTCGAGAATATCTCTGTTCCGAAGGTTTGTCAACATTAAACCTCACCAAAATTGGAACTACAACCTTTTATATAGCCATGGAAGCACTTCATATTCCTACGACCCGTTCACTATGTCTTATATCGCTTCCAGCACTTCAGGTGGCCCGAGAGCGGATGGAAACTGCATGTGTGCTTACCCGCATGGCGCCTTCGTTTTTACGAATAGGATCTTTCGAGGCATTAAACGGACCTACCAGCATGCATTTCTTCGGCGGCGGTCAACAGCAGCCTGATCTTGAAGCGCTACGTATCCTGGGTGAATGGACTACGACTCATGTGTTAAATCTGGATATCCCAAAAGGCGATGCGTGGGGAAAGGAGTTGCTATTTGAAGTAGCACGGAGGAACGCCCGCATGGTGGCAGGATGGCAAGCATACGGCTTTATGCATGGCGTAATCAACACTGACAAGTGAGCTTTTTCGACTGTACCGAAGGTACAGCTTGATCATGGCTTGCTCAGTGTATCCATGTCGGGACTAACTATTGACTATGGTGAGTGCCCTAAATTTTAAATCGTAGGCAGACCTTTTATGGTACGTTGAAGGACCGTACGCGTTCATGGACGTCTTCGACCCTCTTCATATCTGCAATCATACGGACGAAGGCGGTCGGTATGCATACAAAGTTTGCCTTGGCCTTTTCCAGCTGCAAAAGACGTTGCTAATTCGATTCCTTTGGACCCCAGTATCAGCCCGACATGATGCACGTCCTTCCCTCCCTATGCAAGCAGTTCCTACTAACGTGATGTAACATACAGTATATATGCCCTACGCGCTTTAATGAAGGCCCTCGCGCCTCTGATTGGTGCGGAGGCCGAGGGTAAAGGCAAAGCTGTGAGCCCAGGATGGGCAGATGGCGCTGACAAGGAAAGGATTGCCGCTTGGGCGAAAATTGGCGTGGAGCTCCGCAGCGAACTGGAACGCATCGCCCAAGAAACCACGGCTATTGAGTATGTGAGGTTGCTACGCAAGGTATAGAACATAATATCTTGATCAGACTGGGGTTTGATGCTCATATTCGTTAGCGTCTTGGCCTTCAACAAGAAAACTCAGCCGACGACATACGGTTATTCAAACCGCTCCTCAATCTCATGGAGACCTACGAGCTCGACTTCCACAGCACTTTTCGCACCCTGACCGATTTTGTGCCCGCGTATCTGTCTGCATTCATTAATTCCAACGAGCTTGGGTCCAACCTTCAACCCTTTATCTCCCGTTTGCTTGATAGCACGCCCGAACCAGAGAAGATAGATTATGGTGCTGGCACCACAGCATGGCTGGCATGGCTTGAGGTGTATGCAGAACGCATTCAAGGCGAACTCGACTCGCCAGGCCTTAGCACCAAGGAAGGATGGGGCAGCGATTTAGAAGCCCGCCACAAAGCGATGAGGCTGGCCAATCCACGCTTTGTCTTGAGGCAATGGGTCCTGGAAGAGGTAATCGCGAGGGTAGAACGAGATGCCGATAGTGGGAAAAGGGTCTTGGCCAAAGTTATGCAGGTAAGAACACCATAAAACCCAAAGTTGGTATATTGACCATGCAAAACTGTGAAGATGGCTTGCAACCCGTACGAACCTTGGGGTGCAGAGGAGGATGGGCGAGCGTATGAAGAGTTAAGTCGAGAAGAAAAGGAGGAGAGGCGGTTTTGTGGGCTGGGGGAAAAGAAAATGCTAGGATTCCAGTGTAGCTGCTCGAGTTAAATTTTAGTATAATTTAGGGAATTTTCAAACTCGCCATCCACTTGCTTGTCTCAAACGACCAGGGTTGTTTTGTTCTACCATAGGAGCTTGCTCCTGTTGCCTCCGTTCCTATTCATGGGTTGTGCTTTCATCAAGGCCGATGTTCTCGTTCTGCTGTATATAACAACAAAAGGTCTGGAAGAATTTCTGGGATTACAAAAAGCAGTGGTGGTGGTACCATTGAGACAGCGGATGGATCAGTTCTCAGGCTCCCACTCCTGGCTAACCAGTGCCATCCAGGCCTTTGGCACCAAAAAGACCTACCATGCCCTCTTCAAGCAGATTTACACATTCGAATCGTTCCCACATGCCCCGGATAAAGAGGTCTGGTCCGACGACTGGCCGTCGATTTCAAGTCTTACACGTAACTTGATGTCTGTAATCGTCCTATCTGTCCCAAATGAATCGCTTCTAACCGGTGATTGGCTCGGTACAACCCGACTCTCTCTTGCTTGAACTCCACTCAAGCCCTCTGATTCCTACGTGGAGAACCTGAGGACGCCAAATCTTGATGAAGCTGTGCTAGGTACGAATATATTCGTTCTCGGAGACGATGAAGATGAGGATGGCGCCGAGGACAACTCGACGGTAGCACGTCCTGCGATTGAGCCCCCAGATACGTTCATGAAGGCACATGTCAAATTCGAGTATTATATTACCCAGGGCGATACACTACGGAGGATTGCACTTCGACATGGCGTAAATGCAAGAGGCCCAGTTCCGTTTTTATACAGGGCTAATTATGGCAAAGGGTCATAAAATTCGCGTGGTGTGTCATCGTGCCTTTATTGTTGTGGACGTTGGTTTTCACGCAGGGAGCCACTGTGATGTCGTCCTATTGGTGAGAATCCGAATTGTACATCTTTAAAAATCGTTGTTGACGCCGATATACAGGCTTGTTTTCTGGCAAGAAGAGTACGTATGGGAAGCATGATGCCCATTCTTTGGTATTGTTTTTTTCTTTTAGGAAATGGGGACAAACGCAAGGATTTTATGTGAGTTACATCCTGCGAGCTCGTGGAGGACACCTGCTGATATATCTCGCAGATGGGGATCTATGCAGGACTGGGTGTATCTCAAGCTGTCGCGATGTTCTTGATGGGAACTACTTTTTCACTACTCACTTATTTTGCATCACAAAGCCTACACAAGGTACACAAAAAAAAGTTTCCCAAATTTGGAGCCTGGTCTAATTATAATCTGATAGACCGCGATCAGACGGGTAATGCACGCTCCCATGTCCTTTTTCGAAACCACGGTTTGTCTGATGAATTAGCTCGGCTGGCTGTTATTCTTAAACCATTTCTTTTAGCCCTTGGGCCGAATCATGAATCGGGTTTCGAAAGGTCGAGATTCCTTCACGTACGGTTTCATATGCGAAGCTAACATTTTAACAGATATCGACACTATTGACAATTTGCTTAAAGGTACGTTTTAGCTCCCGCTCCCTGTTTCAGAGTCTGATCCTCAAGCAGTTTCTCTTGAACTATTTGCTTCCACGTTGTCTAGTACCATTGGCGCAGTGATCCTGATTTCAATTGTGCTACCATGGTTCCTTATCGGCGTTTTCGTGATCTTTATTGGGTATGCCTACGTGACGGCGTTCTACCGTGCCAGTGCTCGAGAATTGAATGTTACGTCATCCCTATTAGGCTTTCAACAGTGCTGACAACATAAAATCTAGCGCCTTGGTACGCAGGCATCATTAAGAGCCAGTCTTTATTCCATGCTGACTGTTTCTAGATGCTGTCCTCAGTCTTCTCTCTATTCCCACTTTTCTGAGAGTTTATCGGGCCTTACAACTATTCGCGCTTACGGAGAGACCGAACGCTTTAGGCGTGACAACGAAACACGGGTCGATGTTGAAAACCGAGCATATTGGTTGACCATCGCAAATCAGGTAAGCTGACTTTGACGCCTTTGGAAAGCCTGCAAAGCTAACCAGACCAATCTAGCGATGGCTTGGAATCCGCCTTGATGGCCTGGGAGCGCTTCTAACGTTCATTGTTGCAATGCTCACTGTAGGCACCCGCTTTACGAGCTCACCGGCGCAAACTGGCCTTGTCCTGTCTTATATCCTCAGTGTGCAGCTTTGAATAGAAGCAGTGCCAATGCCATCATTATAGCTTTGGATGGCTTATGCGTCAGAGTGCTGAGGTCGAGAATAATATGAATTTGGTGGAGCGTATTGTGTATTATGCAACCGTCGTCGAGCAAGAGGCACCTCATGAGGTGGCCGACCACAAGCCTCCTCCATCATGGCCGGCTCAGGGGCGTGTTGAGCTCAAGAATATTGTCCTGAGTTATCGACCAGAGTTACCTGCAGTGTTGAAGGGTATCTCAATGACTGTCGGGGCAGGCGAGAAGATCGGCATTGTGGGAAGGTGAGAGTGTCCGGTTCGTGTGTCAGTTCTTGCTCAACGTATTTCTCTAGGACTGGCGCGGGAAAGAGCTCGATCATGACAGGTGAGTACTCGAATGCATTTTGGGTAATTAAAATGATTTTCAGCCTTATGTCGAATCGTCGAGCTTACTTCGGGATCCATAACCATTGATGATGTTGATATCTCAAAAATTGGGCTTGAGAAAGAGTTTGGCCATTATACCCCAGGATCCTGTGGGGGGGCTTTACCATCACACTCTACCGCTGTCTGATCCATGTTTTGGTTTTCTAGCTTTTGTGTAAGCGTGCCACCTTCTCCTCACGTCCTTATTTTTAACAGTTAACAAACAGTTTCTGGAACGCTTCTGTCCAACTTGGATCCGTTTAACCTCCATGACGATGCTACACTCTGGGATGCATTGAAGAGATCTTATATGGTTGATAACAAAAGGGGACCAACTCAACCTAAACGACGATGAAACCCCTAGTGGTTTCCATATAGTGAATCGGTTCACCCTTGATAGTGTTATCGAAGGCGAAGGTGCAAATTTGTCCATTGGTCAGGTACGAAGCGATTTCCATTGGTCGAGATGTATATTGATAAACAATCCGCTTGATAGAGGTCCTTGGTTTCGCTTGCTCGTGCATTAGTGAAAAGTGCACAAGTCATCATCCTTGACGAAGCGACTGGTAAACTTGAATCTGTAAACAACGGTATCACGCTCGGCACTCATTGCGTTTGGCAGTGTCAGTCGATTATGAAACTGATAAAAATATCCAGGACATTATTGCCTATGAGTTTAAGGTCCGGACTATCTTGTGCATTGCTCGTAAGTGGCTAATATTGCATTGCATTTGAAACTCATAACTGCTCTTCCAAGATCGATTGCGCACTATCATTGGCTATGACCGAATCTGCGTCTCGACGCGGGTGAAATAGCTGTTAGTGAAATCCATTCATTGACCGCCCCATTTAAATGTCGATACTTTAATTTGATACGCCCGAAAAACTGTACGACAATGTCGAGGAATATTCCGGGGCATGTGCGAGCGCCCCTCGATAACGTTGGAAGACATCAAATTGTCCAGAAAGGCGGATATAATGTAATGTTATACTTACGTGCTGGAGATACAACAATGTCCCCCCAAAAGCTAAAAACTGACACTAAGGAGCGGGGTGGAAGTCACTGAACATATGATCGCTCTGTGGCTTTGCGCTTCATCTTAACATCGTACTGATGCGTCCTAGGCTGATGCCCTTGCCAAACATGACCAAATGATATGGACGTGTCCAGTTGTTGGCTCAAAATCAAACTACCTTCATTCTACCCCAGAGCCCAGGAAAGATTAGAGATGCATAGCATCTTTTCGCGAATCAACAATGTCTCTGCTCTATTATCGTCGTGTCTGATGGCTTTGGTGGCTCTTATTTCACTCTCAACCTTCGTCCTCACCGCCGACCCCAAGGGAAACGTCGCCATTGCTTCTGTCAAAGTGTTAGTCTCACATTGAGTCTATGCGTTGGCGCTCCTAATGTAATTTAAACTTCTCAGATACCCTGCCAATACCCGCCGATACTCAACGCAAAAGCAAGAGCTTGCGTTTGTGAATTTCAATATTACCGCTGGTTCGCGATCATCCTTTTGGTAATCCACTGAAGCCCGCTGAATCCACATAGATCTTACACCCCTTTTCAACTGGAATACCAAACAATTGTTCTTGTACCTAGAAGCTGATTACACAAACGCACAAGGGGTGAGTAAATTTGAGTCGTATCATTTGCCATTTATAACTCAATCATGTTTCCCAACGTGTAGACGAAAAACCAAGTTGTTATCTGGGATCGTATAGTACGTCGCAAAGAAGACGCTCATATCAACGTCGCCGCCAAAAATAAGTACATGTTCCGGGAGCTCTCAAAGAAGTTCAAGCGCGTATCACTTTACCTGTTTCCAATTGTATCTTCTGACCAACTCTGTCTTATTCTTATACAGGAATGCCAAACCAGCGCACTATTCACTTAAATACAACATCATGCCATATCTCGGGGTACTAACCTACGGTGAAGCTGCGCGTACAGAAGAGTCCGTGGAGTTCCCACCTGTTCAAGCCCGAGTATCATAACATTGTATTCCTCAATACATTGTTGATCCTTACAAGCTTCAACGTCGAGAACGCAAAAGACGGTTTCATTCATGATAATATATGTATTTTCTCAATTCTTGTTTTTTATTATGGCTTCGATTTCTGGTTTGATGCTTTCTAGGAAGTCCTTTGTGGTTTTCACTGGCCTCCATCCTATCGCCCTGGACCTGATTCCCCTACATCTGGAATTTCTTGCGAACGATGGACTTATCTGTAATGGCATCAGCTCTGACACCTCATACAGAGGATAAACAAAACGTACGCCAAAGCATTTTTCGATCTCTTCTTCTGTGAATGGCGTGGGCGTCGCGCTCTTACCCTTACCCAACTCATGGAGAACTTTGGCGACTTCTGCACTAACATCATACATGATATGTTCGCCATTCTCCCCGAAGTAAAATCCTTCTCGCCCATGTCCAATTTCGGGGTTCGCGAGAACGGACTGGTAAAGGGTCACATATAAACTTGCCACTGTTAAATGAAGGGCTTCAGCATACTCATCGCTTATGAACGAATTGGGCCACGTACGATCATCGATATGAACATTATTCCAAGAGTTTTTACCTTTCCCGACAACACCACCTTGACCTCTGTCAAGAGATGCGTTGACAAGTTGTGGGATTTGGATAGAATATGGATTTTGAATCCCTAATTCAACAAGCCGATTATTGGCGATCCCGTAGATTGTTGAGGGTGGGATAATGTAAGTAAGAACATATCCTGAGTGTTATGTTTGTTGACTATTTCAAGCAGATCATCTATTGAAGAACGAACCTTTCTTGTCTGCTTCGACTAATTCAACGTCAACGTTCCTATGTGGTTGAGTTATCGCTAACATCTCTATTTGATCCGGATTGGTATCGTCATAAATGACTTCGGTTTGATAAAGACCCTTTGCATCATCGAGAAGAACGCCTATATATCCTCGGTAAGTATCTAATCCTACATCAAGCCTTGTTTTCGTACCAGTTCCTGACTATATGATGTTAGACGGGGTCGTAACTGAGGAATGTTAGACAACTGACTGTATGTATAAGGATCGGTTTCGTTCTGGTCTTCTCATGTCTGGCTTTGATTCCACGAAGCAAGGCTTGTGCAGCCCCTAGATGGTCCGCGTCTGCCTGGAAGCCGTATCCGTTTGAGCCGAGGACACCATGCACAGGAACCAGACCTTACCATTGATATCACAATGTCAGCATCAAACGCGAGCCTTTCGACGAGCTTGCTGTCCTCCTGTGACCCTACTACTGCGTTGACGCCTAAGATTTTGAGCTTTTCAGCCTTTTGAGGAGAGCGCACGAGCGCGCTTATATTCAACGAGGGCGCGTTGGGCAATTCCAGGAAGCGAGCAAGGACAGAGCCCCCTATGTAACCTGGCATAGGCACGAATCAACATTCTTGTCAAAATAGTGAATGCTACGGGTGCACTGACCAGTCACGCCAGTCATAAATATGTTCGTCTTGGTCGCCATTGCGAAGTGTATATGAGATGAGATAAAAGAATGATAGGTCGACAGCTTTTATCTATCCCATGTCTCACATAGCGACTTACTCATCCGCTTACTCATGTAGGTTCTGAGTCAACGTTCTTTCCAGAAACCAGCACTCTCCGCGCAGTACGGATAGAACGATGGTCGCCTCACGCGAGGCTTCGCAATAATATCAAGTTGAAAGATTTTGATTGGTAAAGACCCATCTATTGATTGAAGATGACGGCGCGTGCATCGGGCCATTCCGGTATCTCTGTGCGCACTCCTCCAAAATTATTCATCGAGTACAAACTTCTAATGATCTGGGGTCCTGGAGACGTGACCAGTTAACCGTTGTTGGTCGATAACTATCTGGAACGAGTGGCGCTAATACTTTAAATCTTTGGCAACAGACACAATGCACAACATTCAGGCGGCACAGGGGGATAACGTTCGTTTGGGGCTGCCTTCCTTGGACCTAAATGACCGTCACCTTATATATTTCCTAACATAACCTCATAGGACTACTCAATACACCAATGCAATTTCGCAGACCTCCGATTAATCACGCTGTCGAAGCGCAATATCCTTGCTAATCATGATCTTAACTTCTGGTACGATGCTGGCCAGCATATCATCCTTAGTTTTGACAGGTTTCCAGCCAATGGCTCTCGAGCGATTCGCCCGGCAACGAGAATTAGAGCCAAGGTACTCAGAGCCCTGTCAGGAGGTGGTTTGTTCAACAATTTCAGCCCAGGCAATGGCCTCTAAACGCACCCGGAAATGCTTGTCGATCTCTTCTTTCGTGAATGTCGTTGGCTCCCTATTTTTGCCCCTACCTTCGTCGAGGAGGGCTTCCGCAATAGCCTTGCCTACTTCATACAAGCTGTGCTCTCCATTCTCTCCAAAATAAATGCCCTCGCGTCCGTGGCCCGTCGCGGGATTGGATAAGATGGCTTTATATAGGACCACGTAGAGGTCGGCCACTAATAGCTGGTGTTTGTTTCAGCTGCGTGAAATATTGAAGAAAACCACGCACAATCATCAATGTTGACATTGGGCCATAGATTTTTGCCTTCCCCGACCATCCCTCCTTGGCCCCTAGCCAAAGAGGCTGAAATGAGGTGAGGGATTTGAATTGAGTGGGGGTTTTGGATTCCTTTCGATACGAACTCATTTCGGGCAATGCCGTATATCGTCGAGGGAATTACTAGATATGTTTTTACATATCCTGCGTCGCAGGTATCAGAACGGGCTCCCTAGATACCAGAAACGAGGACAGACCTTCCTTATCAGCGGCGATGATTTCCAAATCGACACCCCTGTGTAACTGAGTTGGAGCAAGGGTCTCAATTTGATCAGCATTAGCGTCGTCGTAAATGATATCCGTCGAGTGCTTTCCAGCGGCGGTGTCTGCGAGGACACCTACAGAACCGTTAATGGGCGTTGCCCAACCTATAGTGTTTGGGGTGCGTACCAGTTCCAGACTGGCTCATATATGTACGTTTAGTTGAGATCGGTTGGGCTTCTACAAGAATTCACATACTGTATGGATAAAAATAGGTAGATTCCCAGTCGACTCATGCCGCTTCTTGAGGCCTCTCAGGGTGGCCTGTGCACCGGGCAGGTCATCTGCATCTGCCTGATGTTTAGAGAAAGCAGTGTTAAGTAACGCGCGCGGCTTGCAGATCGAAGCTCCTGCTGACCATTGCAATAACAACGTCGGACTCTGAGGTTAATTTCTCGACGAGAGCCAAGTCTGTGTAGGAGCCAACTACAGCGTTGACGCCAAGTGCTTTCAATTTCTCAGCTTTCTTTGCAGATCGCACTAAGGCAATGATTTCAAACGAATGAGCTTCTGGGAGTCTCAAGAAGCGATAAAGGACAGAGCCTCCGATGTAACCTATTCATGATTAGTGAGAGGCATGGATAGATATCGGGAACAGCGCACCAGTGACACCGGTCATAAATATGGTCGTCTTTGCCATGTTGGAAGAAACGGAAAGCAGTGAGAACGGGGAAGGGTGAATACCGCCCCCATTATATAGTTGCGTATCATCGAACAATTGCGTGCCCACACACGCTTTGACTTGAAATGATGTCATCAATAATATCACTAAGCATAGCTAGCGGCCATTGTAAAATTAGACATATGAGTAATCCAAGCAGGAAGCGGTTGTACGTTATGCGAAGGAAGTTCCAGAAATATTTGGAGGGAGATTCGGTTTGCGCCGCCAGGCCAGCCTTCGCTTGATAGTGGAAGACATGTGCTCCAAGGTATCTGCGCCTGGAAAGCGGTCCTGGTCGCCTGCACGCGCTTTCAGGATGCACCAGAGCAATAACATCCCGACAACAAGAGAACTCCCCCCAATCGAGATTCGTGTTGGCAAATCAGTAACCTTGAAGCACAGCATTAAGAATGCAGACAGGAAGAAGATGATCCTAAAGGAGCGCATAAGTACCGTTCTCCCCGGACAGTAAACCGACGCACCCCCAGCTAAGAAGAGCGTATGGCATACTAAACATGATGGCTAGGTTATTACACCCAAAGCTGATCAGAGTCTCGATGTTATTAGTAATCTATAGCCCCGTCAGCAACGGTATTGATCGAGGCACACAGAACACCACCTACTCGATCATCCAAATTGTCCCATCCCTTTATATGATGATATCGCGCAAGGATTTGACCAGCCAGTATACTGCTTGAGCTATACATGATAGATAGATAACTCAAGATTTGAGCAGCAGAACGCGAGTCAGGGGTATCTCCATTGTCTACGCTGGGGATAGCCAAGAAGGCGACATTGGTGGCCAAGATCACAGTGGCCTGGAGGAACATTAATCCAGCGGAGCAGATGCTGCATTCCGCAACACTCACAATAATGATGAGGTTGTTCCAATCCGAATGGACCTCTGCAATGAAGTTCCGCCAAGCTTCCGAGAAAAATGTATCATCCACAAATATCGTGTTTAACGAGTGCAGATAAGTATCGGATGAATAGAACAGCAATAGTGAGCTGAATTGGTAGATATACGGTTTGTTGCATTCTGGGGACACTCGGAGGTAGTGATCACGACGCCAGCGCGTATTCTTCTGTCCATGGAAATTGTCAAATTTGTGTAGGGCTAAACCAGGGGTTCAATATCTGTCTGAACCGTATTTCAGGGGCAGTGAAGCTCACCAAACAGTGCCATCAGCGAGCCTTCTGGCCGTCAGAGGTAAGCTGTGACCATCACTTGGGGCACGCACCGACAACAAATACGGAATATGGTTTTCCAGGGTCTTCCTTGTCGGGCGCAGAGGGTGATTCGCTTTTCATACCGTCTATCAAGCTGGTGTACCGGTTGACCTCGTCACGGCTAAATTCTGTTGTTGACATATGATTCATCTCCTGGTCTGCGAAAATGCGTAAACAAAGCGTTCTTGTCGCAATATTCATACCACCATACCGAAGGCAGTCACCAACAGGAGGCCCTTCAATTCCTTCAAGGTAGCTGACCGAAGCGGTTGTACATGGGGAAATATATGGTAGTGGACCCTAAATAAATTCGCGTTGCTGGTCAACGCATATCAAGACAAGCAGGTAGAAACCCACCAATATTCTGACTCCATGAGAAACCCTGGGACCAAAGGTTCAGCTTCTGACACCAAAGTTCAAAGATGCACTTACGTAGGTGGGGGTGGGACGTAACCTTTCCCACTGATTTAGACAATCTCGAAAGATCTTTTTCAGACATCCAGAACAAGCAGCGGCCCTGGAGAGTAGCAAAATAATAGGCAAGTTGGACTTCCCCCTTGGAATCTCTGGTGTCTAGTACCAGTTGCAGATCGCGTGGCAGGTCACAATCCATATTCGCCAGTTGGTGGTATAACTGGCGTATTGTCATGTTTACATCATAAAGGATAGCCTTACTATATAGGTTTGCAGTTGTAATTGTCCGCTGAGACACCCAACAATTGAGTAAATGCACTTTATAGTGACTTGAAACATCAGAAAGTCAACTTACCAAATCCTGATTCCAAAAGTAGCGGGTGCCTTGAGGATGTAAAAAGGACACCCAGCCCACGGGCAGCACGTCACTGGAAATCATTCAGCTGGTAATCAAAATGGGGTGGGCTGAACCTACTGTTCGAAGGATAACGTCAAAGAAGGTATAATCCCTTTATAAGCGTTCTCTTGCCTGCGTTGACTCGATAGGTTTCTTTCATACCTCGCGATACTATTTACAGACTTACAACATCACTATGTTCGCGAACGGTGGGATTTCGTCCAAGGGTCGTGAATTATCGCTGTCCACATGGGAGACTTCGTGTCAGTACTAAGGCCATGTCATATAGCTGGGCGACTCACCCAATAGGCTGTCTACGCCGCCCAAGCATTTGGGCCGCAGTAATGTGTCGCATGGGCTTGATAACATCTGGCTGGCTTGAATCAGTCAGCATGCCAATGCTTGAGCAATTAATAAGGAGCAGAGAAACCAACAGGCGGGAGATCAGGGATGGAAAAGAACGGTCCATCGAAGGTCGGCCTGTATTCATAACACGACTCTTCTGAGCTGCAGTCATCAGACGACAGTTGCGAATGTATCTGCTCTGGTGATTCGGCTAGAACGCTGGCTACGATGTTGCTGCCTGGCCCTACGCCGCTGTCGACGGGAGATGATATGCGTGAAATGGGGAGGGGAAGGGACGCCCTTGATGTATCATCTAATGCTTTCAAGCTTTTGGTACTTTGGGGGCGTACAGAAACAGGAGTACTTTGTGGCAGTCGCGGCAGAGGGGTGACTTGGACGCATTCCAAGCTTGAAGGGATGCGACTGGCAGGGTATGGTAATATATCCAGGCTGTCTTGTCCATCCGAGGGTTGAGGGCTTGGGCCCCTCCAACAAAAAACGAGCTGCTTGAGGAAAGAGGAAAGTTCAAGTTCAAGTCGTCTCGGATAACTTTGGAGGCCCAGCTTTTGCCGTAACAAAGTCCACAATGAGAAGAATTTTCGCACAAAAACCCAAGCCCATCGTAAATCCCGGTGTTCGGACATTGTGCACAATAGGTTGACTATTCGGATATCAAGCAAGAGTGAGCTATTCAGGAATGGTATGAGTATCTGAGCATATTCTGGGGTATCGCAATGGTATATTGGCAGGTTGGTTGCGGTAGACAGACAGGGCAAGTTGACATGGACAAGCGAATTGATTATTTGGTTCCGCGTGTAACCATCCGTTCACCATGAGTTTCGTTAGGCGCCGACACTGCATCTGTCAGGGGACCCAGAATCTGCGTCTCCTTCCCTGGAAGTCAGACTTCAGCTAGGACTACTGGGTTGTTTTCCAGCCAAAGCGCAACGACACTCTTCAGGAAATGTCCCAGTTGTTATTGCAAGTGGGGCGTCCGACTCGCCTTCAGGTATCGTGTGCACCATATCCTACTACTCAAGGCTATATTAAGATTTACCACCAATAACAGATCTACACCTGCGTGCAGTCTGCTTCGTATTCAAGCTACGTCTCCCTTCTGCATCACCTCCCACATTCTTATCACCAAACCATCATCAACCTTCGACGTTTCATAAGGGTATGGACGGAAAACGACCCAGCTGCACATCCTCTCGGGGTCGGTGGAAGAAGTCATTGTGCATCTCCAAATTCAAATGGCGTACAATCGATCTCGCACCCTAATTCAGCAGCACCTCATCTCAGATCGTGGAGGTCTGTCGAGGTTAGTGGGCTCACCTCTGGCCATCCTGGTGCCGCCTAAAGAGAACTCTCTCAGCCTTATACCATCTCTGGGGCCTTCCTAATGTGCGCATCACCGGGTTTAGATCGCGGCTGATCGCTCATAGTCGTATAGAATGTTCAATGCGCCAAAGCCATCGATAATCGAAGAACATACAGCGGTAGGTCGAGCTGGCCTGGAGATGTGTTTGATAATTAGAAAGTTATGGGAACCCCAGGAATGCGACGGAGGGAGTCACTTTGAAGGCCCATCAGAAGGGTGGCACAGTCTTAATTCTGGAGCTCTAAGGGCAATGTTGCAATGGGGTCGAGTGCATATACCGAAGAAAGCTGCTGAGAGCTCCTCGACTCTCTCAAAGAACAATCGGCCTGGGAACGGAGCGAAGGATCCAGAGGTTGGAGGCAACAGATCAGCACATGACCTTGGCACCTCCCGACCCACCCCTTCAGATGCTCGTAGTAGCCCGTCTGGGAGCGACGCTGACAGTGATACGTCAAGTAAGGGATCAAGCGTTGGGTCGTCTGATTGCTGGAACGATGCTGGGATCGATGATTGGGATTGGGATTAAGAAGGATCTAGTTTCGTGGATCATACATATTGTTATTATCATGATTGCCAGCTTTTACTACTACCTTGCATCACTCACTCTGTATATATCCGCATATATGACATTCAGTACTCATTTCTGAATTCCAACAATAAATAAACGTCGTATTGTACAATCACTGGCCTAAGCCGATAGAAAACTACAAGTACAGGATCCTTGTCTTCCAAGCTGGTAGAGGATTATCCAAAGGAAATGATGGCCTGAAATGTACTATGCAACATATAATGAAAGTGTGCGGTCTTAACCAGTGGAGACCGCCGCGAGTGATTTCAAAAGGACCAAAAAAAATATTCCGAGTTACTGCCAAGCCTGCTGGGAAGGAGCTCGATACGTGAGAAGCAGGGTATGAGCCGCATGGGGAGGGTTACATATGAGCCAAGGGAAGCCATGGTCGGGAATCATGAGTGAGGGGGATCCATGT
>JASFDG010000064.1:51790-68171 GCA_036937095.1 Phaeolepiota aurea
ATGCGAGGTCGAGCATCGGCAAGCACATGCATTCGTCGCTGCTCAACGGCCAAAAACGGGGGGTTGTTAAGAAGGGGTGGGGGATGCGCTTCCTTCTTTTTTTTTAGAAGTTCGCCCAAGAGATGATATTGTCCCGCCTTGAAGCGCCAGGAGCTTCGATCTGGATGGTGATTCCCAAACTGGTGCTCCTCACTGGTCGCTCTGCCCGCAACCCTTTGACGGGCTTGAGGAAGCACCAGGCTGGAACGACGCCAATTTCGAGGGAGGATGTCTCGGTTGCTACGGGTTTGAAGAGGGACTTTGCTGTCTGTACCAAATTGCCATTTTCTCTACCGACAGCACACCAACCATCATCAAACGATTGGACGACGGTAAGGTGTTCGCCAAGGTGGGTGAGAAGGAGTTCGTCTGGAAGGACGGGGCTAAAGACTTGACGGACTTTGCGCGTAATTCCATTAGTGGAAATACTGTCGGTGGAGTTGTTTGATAAGACAGAAAAGCGGTTATGGGTGCTTAATGAACCCAAAAAAGAGTTACGGAAAGACGAGAATCTGCTGGGTGATTCAGGAGCAACTGAAAGAGTTGGAGAAGGCGGAGCGCCTGTGATGGATATTGCGATGGATCCCTTACCCATATGGAGTGGGACATGTTTTGATCGCGTCAATGCCTTGTCAGGGAGGATAATCGGGGTATGGCCACCTTTGCGAGCGAGGACATCAGCCAAGCTAGGCTGAGAAATCCTACAGATAATAATTATAAGGCCATGAACATGAATGGACGACAGAAACTGTACCCATTTAGGACTTCCTTCTCAATCCATGGTGCGCTATCTGGGTCTCTAACGAGACCACGAACGGAAAGAAAGCCTGAGCCGAGGCTGGCTTCTCGTTTACTCGCACAGCGTTTCCTGTACCATCGTAGACCAAACCAACCACCAGCGAGGAGTATGATGATGCCAGCCACCACAAATCCGGCAACATATACGGGATTGATTCCTGCCTGAGATACTGACTTGGTGGTGGAGCGAGGGATGAGGTAAAGCGAAGGCATTTCCTGTAGGCGGGGTTCGAGATAATTTTGGCGAGTGTGGGCCGTAAGCTGGACCTGGAGCTTGTCTATGTAAGGAGCGTGAGTGTAAAGGGTGGGCTGGGGCGAAGTTAAGAAAGAGAGAAATTTTAAAATGGATGGGAGAAGGTAAAGATAAATAACCGCCGCTGCTGGAAGGGTATCAAGACAGAGAAGGAACCATTTTACGCGTTCGTTGTGGCACGACTATCAGAGTGTGTCCAAATTTAGCCACACATCTCAATTTGGAAACCTTAGCGACGAGTCGGAACAAGCGCACACATTTCCCTGATCCTGAGTTTGATTTCTCCCCCTGTGATAGGAAACCCGCCCACCTACCTCACCGACCTAGTCTCCTTTCTTCTCTAGATATAGACCTAGGTTCCGATGGGTCGCAAAGTACCCCAAAATGGTCTCCGATACTCGGACAGCTAGGTGGACTCTAGCGCGAAGGGTGTATCAAGTTGCTAGCGGGTCACTACAACGCCCACAACAGAGGTAAGGCGGTTGAAAAGTGAGAATCTGACGACTGCCTTTGGGGAACTACGCAATTGCACCATTGGACAGTCTCGCCATCCTCCAATGGTCCGAATACCTTTTTCGCTGATTGAAATTTATGCGCCGCTAACGTTCACATTACGGTATGATTTTGAACCCAGGCCTTGTTTTCCTCGGTTTCCATCCGCCTAGCGCCACCTGATGATTACTGGAGAGTGATGGTGACTCTGCTGGAGAGCGCACCATATGGCAGAGGAACAGCATGGCTGCTGCATGGGTACTTAATTTTACCCTGCGCATTCCCGCCAACCTACCAGCAAACTATTTACTTTGTTAATATTGACATTGACAACCGTCAAAACGCTCTACGTAAGGACAACTGCATCTTTAATTAAAGAACAGGGGTAAGTACAGGTGCTGGAAGATAAATCTATTGCTGGATGCTATGATTTAAATTCTTGTCGCACACTCGCTAGCATGTCTTTCGTCACCCTCATTGGCTTCCATCCAATGGCCCTGGAGCGGTCAGCCCGACATCGCGAATTGGCTCCCAACATCGACCCGCCGTCAATAGGGAAATACCTCTTCACCTCCTCCCCCGTCAACGACGTAGGTCGAGCATCACTTGCCTTATGTAGGTCGACCATAACGTTTCCGATGGCCGCTGAGACCGAGTGGAGAGTGTGTTCTCCGTTCTCAGCAAAGTAGAACCCAGATCTGCCGTGCTCAAGAGCCGGATCGTCAATGCCAGGGGGTATGTGCCCGGGATCGATATCGTGTGGTATATTCAAGTCGAGAAGCAAGATATACAAGTCTGCCGCTGCGGGAATGTAGGTGAAACCGAGTGCGCGGCCTAAGGGCCCAGAGAAGTACATACCATCACTTATGTGCACATTGGGCCATATATTTTTCCCTTCGCCAATCATGCCTGCTCGACCGCGGTCAAGAGCTATCTTGATTAGCATTGGGACCTGCTGAGACCGATCATTTTGCAAACCAGCATCGACTAACGGTCCCTGGGCTCTGCCGTATATTGTACTTGGCAGAATGATATATGTCTTGACATATCCTATCATGATCCGTGAGTTGTTTGTACTTGATCTTTATTTTCACAAAGACAAAGGATATAGTTTTACCTTGTTTATCGGCTTCTACTACCGTCAGGTCGACTATGCGATGGGGTTGTGAGTCAGGCAAGGTTTCCATCTTGGATATATCCAAGTCGGAATAGATGGCATCGGTTGCATGCATACCCATCGCATTATCAACAAGGACACCTGGCCAGGCGTGCTATCAGCTCCATAGAACTGAAGGTTTCTCGTCATGTCTCACCAGTTCCTGACTACATTGAGCGTCAAAACGTGCTAGAACTCAGTAATGAAGTTTATAGAGTGCACTAACAGTATGGATCAGAGACGGCGTTTTGCCTGTCTTCTCGAATCTCGCTTTGAGTCCCTCCAATATAGCTTTCGCAGCATCAAGATCATCCACATCAGCCTGTATAGCGCTCTATCAGTGGTGCACGTTGTGTAATTATCAATCAGTCCCACTCACACATGCCAAGACAAGATCAGCATCACTGGCTAATTGGGTGAGTAGAGGAAGGTCTGCATATGACCCAACCACGGCTCGAATACCCATGCTCCTGAATTGGGTAGCTTTAGACGCATCACGGACAAGGATAGAGGTTCTGAATGTGTCGGACAACGGATGGGAAAGCAAACGCGTCAAGACGCTACCGCCGATATACCCTATGGAGGCAGGGTTAAGCAGGATTGCACTGAAAATCCAAGTAAATGGACGATTACCAGTCGCGCCCGTAAGCAGAATGTGGGTCTTGATCTTGAGATGGCCATGCATTTTACTAGGGTGTTGTGTGCGGAGTGAATAAGATATATTACAAAAATAAGGCCAACATATTATTATTATTGTAAGTGGATGTCTGGGATCAAGCTGCATCATCATCGCCGGTGCTACCCGTTCCATGGTAGACGAAAATAGCCCTCGCCTTTGATTCCATGTAAGAAACATGTAACGTTTGTTGGGAAAGTCTCCAAGGGAATGTTATGCAGTTCTGTGGGTTATAGAAGGCGACTAAAAAGTCAGGCTCCCGCTCTGGCCAGAGTCTGCAAGTGGTGATAAATCTTCATGATCAGTGAAACGGAATCATCAAGGTAACCATCGTTGATGGTCACATCAGTGTTACAGTACTGTCACGAGCAAATGGAAAGCTGCCACTGCCAATTCTCGGCGACGACCTCGACAGCGACCACTCCAGCTAGCTCGTCCGTCTATATATCTTCTTTTGCCTCTTCTTTGTGCATCCTTTGTATGCCGCCACGAGCTATAATTCTCTGGTTTGTCCTTTTCGTTCGATCGCCTTCCCTTCCAGAGATATTCATCTTCTCACAGAGCGTTGGACTTTTATTTCGCCTTTCGTCGGGGCTCCCTTCATTCTTTCAACTAAAGTCACTCCTTGAATCGTTATTCTCCTATAACTTAACACATATTTCCAATGGCCGCTCGTCAACTCCGTCGCCGTCATGTTTATGGGCGACAAATAGAGGCCCCCACTGGATCTGGCCTGCGTTCCGCTGTGACCCTCACCGCAGACGCCACTGTTACTACAGGCCTTGCGATTGACGCAACTGCTAAGCCAGGCTCTGGAACAGCCCCGCCTCTTGGCCTCACCTCCACGCCCGTCATCACCATCACTCAGCCTACTTCTACAACATCTCCCACGGCGACAACTTCGTTTGAAGCTGCATCGGGCTCTGCGAAGCCTATAGCCATAAGCACCGTTGTTGCTACGTGCGTTGGCGCCTTCGTCGGTGCCATCGCGCTCATCTGTTTGGGCCTCTGGTTCTACCGTCGATACTCAAATTCCTTGAAGCAGGCGGCAATAAGATCACGCAAGCTTGCTTCCGCGAACAATCCACGCAATCAGCGCGCAGAGCACGAACGTAGACGCTCTCGACTCGAACCCTGGAACAAGCTTGAAGATGGCGATGATAAATGGGAAGACATGTACCAGACCAAAGAAGTCGACAATGTCCCACCCATGGAGAAACTCACCATGTTCAAGAAATCAACTCCAAGCGTTCGCACCGTTTATACAGTCAAATCCGATGAACCCGAACCTATGCCGTTCCCCATGCCCCACCCGTTCGCATATGCTTCCAAGGAGTCATCCTCCGATCACGACCATGGTAAAGACATGCCAGCTACCCGGCCCTTCCTGGGGCGCGTGGATGCAGGCCCTGCCATTTCATGGGACAGTGAATCAGCTGGCAATGGTTCCTTCGTATCCCTCCGTTCTATGACTGGGGGCGCAATGTCCCCAACCTTGAACATAGCCATACCCACTCCCCCAGCCACAGCGTCTAACACACCGCATCGTTGGGAATCCGCAGAGGTGGTCCATTATCATGAAGCTCAATCAGCCGAAGTGATCAACCCATTCGATGATGATTCAGATTCCCGGAAGAGCACTAGCAATCCCTTTTTCAATAATCAAGACTATGGCTCTCGCCGGCTATCACTTTCACGTGCGCGATCTAATTCTACTGCAGCACCAGGCCCGCCAAAGCCTTCGCTGAAAGGCAAGGAGCGTGCTTTCGATGAAAGACCATTCTTTGATGTCGAGTCACACACGCCCCGACCAGCCTTCACTGGTCATGCCGCAACAGACTCTAACTCGTCGACTGTGAGCAATGAACGGGCTATTCAGTCCCTCATCGCTGCACTAGATAGCGAGGAAGCGGCAAAGGAGCGTCTCCGAGTTGCGTCAATGCAGCCCTCAATTGCCTCTATTTACACGAGTGGTGGGGAAGACGAGGACGTGTCGAAATCTTTTCCTCTTCCCCCATCCATTTCCAAGCGGTCGTAATCGAAACGCTCAACTAAACTGCTACCTCGACAGACCGGCCTGCATTTACCTGATAAATTAAAGTATTCCTACTGACACCCCCATTCTGCCACCTACTACCAACGTCATTGTCTTGCTTACTCCCCCGCGGTGTCTATATATCCTTGAGGCAGTACTTTCTACTGCCTCATCCCCCACATTTTTGATCGTTTTTGCTCAGCCATAGCCGACTGCCGTAAAATTTAGCTGTGGCTGACGATCTGGCATCGGAACATGCCCACAGCTTTTTTCCTACTTGCCAGTCTGCCACTCGTGTACCGTTGATCTATACCTGTCAGCTTTTTGCTTTCTTACTTATATCTTTCTGTTTGCTCCTTCAACCTCGTCATTGTATCATCACCACTATTCGAATCTTAAAGCTTGAATGTGGATTGGCAAGGAGCCCAGATTCATCAATTACCCTCCCTTTCCTGAAATGGCAAATGCGACCCAGATCAAGAGGTAAACCATGGACGAAACTGACGATGCGAGCTTCCCCTAAACTGCTCACCCGCCTGTTGAGATCCCACTGTTAGGCACCGCGCTTTCATTTGATCTGTGGTTGCTGCGCCATGCGGGTACTGGGACCTAGAACAACAATCATTGTTGGAATGTGGGAGTTCACGGATCCCAAGAACAGGATGGCTGTCAAATACGACAACTGTGGTCTCCATCAGTTTCAAATCCACGGTCACCGAGATCTATCCTGGGTAGGACTCTTGCGGCGGTGGACTGGCGTGAGTCATAGCACGTCCAGCCTGGTCTGCACATATACTGAACAAAGGCATCGTCTATTTTTAGTGCGCTCCCCAGCCTGGACTCTGGATTCAGCGATAAAATCAATAGGTTCTATAAATATAGCACAGCTTCCCTTTGAATTGCACGGGCAGGGAATTGGGGACAAACTCTATGTGATCACAAAGTAATCTTGTAGGCGAGATGGAGATCCACTATTTTCTTGAACAAGTTGTGGGGCATAACTTTCCTTGATGAGCATGATTTCATTTCGATAAAGCGATTTGCGGGGCGGCGCTGGCGCTGCATGAACCTGTAGACTCGATCCTCAGGTTCAAGAAGCATGAAATAAGCGGGTGCGCTTGGATAGAATAGAACGACCCGGGAAAACCCTTTCTGCGGTGCGTAATGATGCGGTTTATGGGGTTTCAGGTTTTTACAAGTGAATACCGCAGGGAGGAGGTGCGCATGTCAAGTAGGCCTTATGGGTCCCTTTCCAAAAACATCATAGATATGGACGGGGATCGTGAAAATTTTAATCAGTTTCGTCTTTGTCCCGCCATTTTGCACAGTTTGGTGGCACCTTTTGAGGACAGACAGACGCCTGGGCCACGGGAAGAATTTGGCCCAAGATGGCGGTATAAATTCGGTCCGGAAGCCAAGCTGGTTAAAATCGCATACGCTAGAATGTTGTAAGTACGGCAGTATGGGTTTCGCCTCAGGACATAGTCGAGTGATATCTTGGTGAGATCCAGGCTAGATTGGGTGGCGGCACAGACCTAAATAGTATTGTCAAATGCGACCCTTGGATGCCAGGAGATAAAAGCCGAGATACGGTCATTAATCACTCATGACGGTGCTTAGAGGAAAGGGTAGCAGCGAGCAGCGAGCGACAAGCAACGGGCAGTATGAACCGTTTTTCTTGGACGTAGGGTAGTCTTTAGGGCCTTGGAAACCATCATTGACGCTATTCTAATCTGCCATGAGGTTAATAACACAAAGCGATGCTTGGGGTATTTTATAGGGTATGTGCGGTAACCTGAAACGTTGGGAAGTAGTTCGCGGTTGGCGACAGCAAGCTCGCAGGAACTGTCAATTGTGAAGATCAGCACTAAAATAACGATAGGGCAGTGGCACCTTTTTAGGCAGGAGCGGGGGGGAGGTACTGTATATTATATGTACCATTTTACTTCCTGCGATAAGCGGTTTGAAGGGTTCGTTCCTGGGGATCTCGCGTGGGAACACAGCCATTGGTGTCACTGCCAGCCATCAAAAGTATTTCACAAAGAATCGGCATTAAATCATCGGTAATTGGTCCTTTACCTTTATCTAATAAATCCTTCAGATTTACTTATATACAATCACCAATCACAGCCCTCCGCCTTCTCTGTTCTTCACCACATTCCACTTTCATCCGCCGTCCCTGGCCCTTATAGAACTCGCTGGTTCTCAATCGCTCCGTAAGTTGGCCTTCGTCGTATGTCATGGCTTATAGCATCCTAATCGTATCCAGGTTGTTTGAGTTCCACTTTCCTCATCGTTCAGCGCCATACCCATCTGTTCAGGCGTTGACCAGGTTGGTCCTGTATCGCAATGTCGGACACATACTCCAATCAGGTCTGGAATCAGCGCCAGACAGGCTACTCCCAACCACACCTCCAACTCGAGCACGAATTCGAATTCGTTCCCCCGCCTGCTCATCAACAACAACATCAGCAGGTGGTGTATCCTCATGCTAATCAGTATTATCAGTCGCAGAACTCTATGCAACATAATCTGGGCAACTCATCGTCTTTGCATGGCGCCTTCACACCGCCAACTCAACAGCAGGCACAAGCTAGGTCGGCTTCATTTGGAACTACTCAGCCCGGTGGTACCGGAAATGCTTTTGTAAATACATACACTGGGAACGCACATCAGGCTTCGGAGCAGGATCCGACCACCACCCCTCCATTCAATGGGCCCAGTTCTTACAGGTTCTCAAACAATGCAGCTCCAACTCCCCTTGTAATGTCAGCAACCGATGCTTCCAGCAACTACCTTTCTTCGTCACCAGGCCCGATGAATGAGCCCTTTACTTTGCCAAACCAGCATCAGCAATACTTCCAGCCTTCCTCTACTCTCACTACTGGAACCGCCTTGCCTCAGGCAAAAAGACCTCGTAAACACGTTTTCAGCGATGATGATCACGAAACGGAAATAAGCCCAGATCAGAAGGAAGGTACAAAAGCTAAATCGTAAGCTTCAAATTACTCCATTCTGGTTCCAAACCCCAACCTAACCTTAACATAACCAAGGCAAGGCGCTTGTGCACGATGCAAAAATTTGAAGGTCAGGTGTGAATTCAAGACCAGCACCGATCCGTGTAAAAGATGTTTAAACGGTGGTCACGAATGTATGATTCCTGGACGGAAACCACGGCGAACTCCACCGTATGTCTCCTCTCTTAAATATCCTTGCCTTGTTCAGAATTACTAATGTTCCTTGTCTTTAGGAAGCGCGAACACCTATTGAACCAAATACGGGAGCAGGCTGCCGAGATCGCCAAGTTGATGTCACAGCTTGAAGCTACAAATGCCTCCCCGAAGCGAAGCGCCACTTCCATACCCCCTTCTGAATTCTCTTCTTCGTCATCGATCCATTCCCCGAGGCTATCCCCGACTTCAAGCTCCTCATTTTTCGACACAGACGTTTCATCTAATCACGGCGATGTGCCAATCAATCACGAAGCTAACAAAGCCGTCGAGGACTGGATCGCGAAAGCGAAAGAATCTCTAGAGGAATTTGGGGGGTTTATCGGTATTGGAGGAGCCGCCATGCCAAGCAATTACCTCGTTGAGGAAGATTTTGAAGGGTCTGGATCCAGCGGAGATGAAGGCAATGCGGATGATAACGTAATTCAAGCATATGGTGACTCAGACGATCCATATAGTGTTGCCGTCGAGCACCATGATGGAGAGGATAGTTACCATAACAGCGACCAGAACACATTGCATCGCAAGTCATCTGCCTCTAGTCTTAGCACAACCGGTGCTAGTACGACTACAAGCCATCAACGGAAGAAAAATTCGGGCGAAAGCGCGAAGCCGGCCAATCTCCCAGTCGAGGCTGCCCCTTTTGGATTGTTTGGCAAACTGGCATTGCAGGACTCGAAAAGTCGTTCGAACAGTGTCGAACCCGAAGACGATGCTGGTAGTGGTATTGCCAGTGCTAATTTCTTTAAATCGAGTATGTTTCCTTTTGTGGCGAGGCATACCTAGCTGATCACACCTTGCAGCCTCTGCACCAGACGCGCTCACGCGCCATCTAAACAGCGTTCAACACCAGGCGCCACATATCCTTACACGGGGAGTGATCACGCCCGTTGAGGCGGAGAAGCTATTCCAGATGTGAGTTATACACGCCGCCGCTCGATTTGGCCACATGCTTAACTTTTGCCGCAGCTATTTCGATACCATGAACCTTTCGGTATCTTTATTAGACCCCGTCCTATACACAGCGCAACGAACTTTCTACCGAAGTCCTTTCCTGTTCACCGTCAGTGAGTGCGACTCAAAACATGCCGTAAATGCAGCAGTGCATTAAGATACTGTTTAGTCTGTGCTATAGCTTCTCGCTTCTACTCAGAACGTCCTGAGCTTTACTCCCAAGCGATACATTATGCCCAACTCGCGGCAGGCACAGCTCTTATCAGCGGCACCAAAAATGTCGAAATGTGCCAGGCTTACATATTGCTTAGCCTGTACCCTGTGCCAGCTAGGCGGTGGCAGGATCAAAGAAGTTGGCTCTATCTTGGTCTTGCCATCAGGTATGTGATTTTTGTCGGAGATAAGTGGGGGTTTCAACATGGTATACAGGACAGCCACCGACCTGAATTTGCATCTGCCAACGACTGCTAAGCCCCGGAATGAGAACCATGCGCGAGAGATGTTGAATCGCACCCGAGTGTGGCTGAACTGCTTCAACCTGGATCGGTCGACTGGATCCCAGTATGGCAAGCCACCTATCATCAGTAGCGCTGACTACATGGCCAACCATTCCGAGGTCTGGTGGAGAAGCTCGCCACACAATATGAAGAACTTCGATATTCATATTAGTGCTTATAATTCGGAGCTGAAGGTCATGGCGAGCTTCTTAGCAAAAATATACAGTGACCCAGACCACCCAACGGGGCTGAATAGGGTATGCTCAAAATGTTGCATATTACCAACCCTACCTCATAAAGCTTACATCCTTTGCAGGAGGTAGATTTTGAGGGTATTGCAACGGCGACAGACGACGAGTTGAAGGACCTAGGAGAGAGATGGATGGTGAC
Organism: Phaeolepiota aurea; assembly: GCA_036937095.1. Taxonomy (NCBI): domain Eukaryota; kingdom Fungi; phylum Basidiomycota; class Agaricomycetes; order Agaricales; family Squamanitaceae; genus Phaeolepiota; species Phaeolepiota aurea. The sequence continues at coordinate 62,311 of JASFDG010000064.1, forward strand.
AATTTCCGAAGAGACAGACATGTCTGATCGACAAAATTGTCTCCGAACAGGACTACTTCGTCTTGCGTACAGCTATGCAAGGCTAGTTGTGCTATCTTACGGGTTCCAGCACGCCTTCCGGAAGAGTGATGGTGCTGACGAAAACCCATTTTTGATGCGCGTACGTTCCCTTATCCTACAAGTACATGACGCGTCCTGACTCTCCCCAAGTGCTTAAGCGCAGCGTCTGACGTTGTTGGTGCTGTTGTTGATGACATATGTCGACCAAGTCAACGTATGTTACATGTTGTATTGCTATCATAAACCTTTTCTCAAGGGCATGAAAGTCATATATTTCCGCAATGGACCAGAAGCACAGAGTGTGTTCGTCACTTTTGCTTCTGCATTCCTTGTGAAGGTTGGTCGATAATGCTCCACCATCTGCAAAACCCCAAAATTAATCTTCGTCCACAGGTTTTACAACCAAAATTCGCGTCTTACCTGACGCCAGAACATCGAACACTCATCAGAAGTAAGGTGCAACAGGTCATCGATCTGTTAGGGTCTCCTGAGGTTGCCATCGACGAACGTCATGGACCGAAATTATATTCTAAGTTCCTCAAGAACCTGCTTGCAACACCCATGGCCAGAGCTGACACTATGTCACCAACCTCGTCGGACTCTGCTCTTCCCCGCCAGCGTGCCCGGCGTGAAAAGACAGCGTCAGATCCCCCTTTCGAAATTCCACCAGCTGTATACACGCACCCTTCGCCAACCAATTCGCTATCGCCAGCGCCGACCCAAGCTGCACTCTCATTCGACAACTTTGCACCTGTTGGCGCCGTGGACCCGTTCGTTCCCGAGGTCGCTGGTTCATCCAGCTCAATTACGTTTGATTCAGGACATTTTGATGGGTCAAACCTCATGTCAGGCGAACTATTCCAGCCACCGCTACCCTTTGACGATGATATCTTAAGGAGCATGCAGTCTATGACTGATCCTTCCGGCTGGCAGGACATCACTATGTCAGGTATGTTGTTTACCTATCTTGCCTCGATCACCTCTTTTGTCGCAATGCCTCATTGGTTCTCTCTGCCTCAGGATTGAACTGGTCAACCCAGTTCCATCAAAACCTTGGCCTGGACTTCCACAGACCTAACACCCAACAATACGACCCAAGTCTCATGGGGTCTTACATGACCGGCCAACAATAATGCAAGGCATGATGACACCTTGGCCAACCATCCGCAAATTACTTATCTTATGCCCTCGCAACCTGGAATCATAACGCGTCTTTTCTTCTTTCTACCCGGATCGGATCTGCTCTTTCTGCTACCTGTTGTTTGTTTGTTTATCTCTACCTGCTTCGTATTACTATGTACTCCTAGAATCTGTTGTCTCTATAATCTCGTTTGAATGCATTCGCTCTGGCCGATTAGGAAACGAACACCCCAGTGATTCTGCATGGTCTGGTTCGCATATCCAGTTCCACTGCTCATGCGCAGGCCCACGTCAACCCTCAACGACGGCAAGCTGTCAATACTACAACAATAGATAAGCAGTGGTTGAGACAGATACAGGGTACGATATCCATGCCTCGGAATTACTAATTACAGACGCGCATCCCTGGGCATAGCTCGTAAAGCTTGTCGCACACCCAAATCGGCCAGTACATCCTCTGCTCCACCGAGCAACGCATCGAAGGCAATCGTGCGGTGATACTATGAGTCTCAAATCAGCGATATGCAGGTTGAAAAGCGAAGGACTACGGACATGTTCAATAAACTTCCCCATTCCTGTTTGGGTGACACCCCGACCTCCGAATATCTGGACGGCGTCGCGGGCTGTGTCTTGGCCACACCCTGTGCCATAGCTTTTAAGGAATGCAATTTGGCTATTAAAGAGTAGATCATTATCAAAGAATCAAACTGGGTTCGTTGTTGATCAAGGCGTACCCCGCCAGTTTGCTAGCTTGCTGTCTATACGACTTCATTGGCAGTAAGGATCGATAGTGATGAACTCGAGCTGATGTACTTACCATATTGCACATTTGATATGTAATACTCTCGAGCCAACTTTGGCAGCCTTGTTCGACGATGCTCAATAATCGCTAGAGCTTATATACTGTATCGAGGTATACGCACTTTCCGCACGCGATATCATTCCCGCAAGTTTGGCACGAATGACCGCCTGGGAATGCAAAGGTTTTCCAAAGACCTTTCGTTGCATGGTCCATCTGATCGTGGTCAGCCGAGTGCCTTGTAGTCGAAAAGGTTATCGTACTTTAGGCACTCTTCAACTGTATGAGTTGAACTTAGTTAGAGAACATGAGAAAGTCGAGGGGTGACGAACTGATTCCTCTTTGGCTTTGTGCTGTCCCACAGCACATAACCCACCGTTCATGATTGAAATTGCTGTGGTTACATTATTGAGAGATATATAGGTCGAGAGACTTGCTAGCCTACCTGAGAATAACGAAGATGCCACCTCCCTCTTCGCCAAGAGTGTTGCCCACTGGGACCCTGACATCATCGAATGTGATATATGCGGTGCCAGCCGTTGCAGAATAGCTGGTTTTTATTTGCTTAGTCGCGATACCAGGTCCCCGTTCCACAAGAATGACTGTAAACCCATCCTGATAGATTTTGAGCCACATGCCCTTCATTAATCAAGAGACTATACCTCGGTCTTACAGCCCACCGTGAAGTAATCAGCGAAACTAAAAATATTTGTGTTTAGTCAATGTGTCAGGCAGAACCCGGCTCACGTTCCATTCGTTATCCATTTCTTTGATCCTGGATCGGCATGAGACTCCCGATAAGGAAGGTTTGAGTTTGACCTCACCGTTGATTATCCATTCTTTCCCATCTTCACTTTTGACGGCAGTAGTTTGGAGCCCCATCACGTCACTCCCTGCTTGCGGCTCTGAGATAGCCAAACAGATAAACTTTTTTCCACTGAGAACTTCAGGAACAACCTTCGCCTTGAGTTCTTCACTGCCGAAGTTGAGAACGGGGGGTAGACCGATCACTTTGCCGCCAAGAAGAGCTAATGTCATTCAGGTGAGTATGACGACACTGAAGCTGAGTGGATATAATACCGTCCGCATAACCGCGAAGGCTTGATCTCGCGAATTCTTGTGTGACAATCAGCTGACGCAATCATTAGTATCATAGATTGATAAGGACAGGTCTTCGGACCTCATGGAAATAATCAAACTCCTCTGGCTGAACAAGGCCATTCATGAGAACGCGACCTTGGAGGTGTTTCCCTGGTCCTAGACGCATCGCATGCATGTTCAGTTCTCTACCACAGGTGTCAGAAGCGGTTAAACCTAGATGTGGAGTACTCACGCCATTCTGTCAATGACACTTTGAGAAGGTCGTTTGCCGTCTTCCTCCCGTGCCTGGTGAAGACGTAATAAGCATGGCACCCGCTCAGGCATGGCTAATATTTACCTGAGCGTCGCCAAATACATATTCGTCGAAGAACTGTCGTACTGCCTTCTGGAATTTACGATGTCGCTATAAAAGACATCTAGCTTATGGGATCTTAGGACATTGGTGAGCTCAAGACTAACCTCTGTATAATATGGGCTATGGTACCCAGGTGATAGCCAAGTGGGCTCAGCGTATGGCACATTGCTGATCGCCCCACGAATCCGACCATGAATGACGCTCTTCTCCCCTGCAATGACGCCAATCTGCAGACGCTCATACTGTGGTTTCTCGATGATCTCTTGGCGATGAAGGCCGAAAAATGCTCCCGTTGCATCCTGTCCGGCTGGGCAGTGTCATGGGTCAATCAATATTAACCGCTAAACACACATACCGACCTCCTCGTCAATTAAGACGGAAATGCCGCCAGGATGGAGGTTTTTGAACTTTGTAAGGTCATAAACTTTGGCATCTATAATGACCCACTACGCGTATCCATCAGCCTACTGCCTGTCATAGTGATGCGAGGTTCGAACCAGGTCATCATAAGTATTGTGCTGAGGTAGCCGGTTCAGCGTAAGGGGATCGAGAGCAAAACACTGACCAGACCTTTGCTACCTCGTCCTTAGAGAGCTGCCTATGTTGCTTAGAAGCCATTGCAGGTGTCAAAGTTGGAGAACTGGGCGGCGTCGTTACTCGTGTAAGTACTCGTTGCCCAATCACATGTGATAACAAGATTTTCCAATCCGGTGTCAAAATATACAATGTCCTAGGTGTCTTCTCACGGCAATTGATCTTGTAATTATCACCGGAAGTGCCTTTGCTCTTGTGATTGGGAAATTGTACATCTCATGCGCAAAGTTGGATTCATATGGTAAGTACATAGTTAGTTCTACAGTTTTGCACGTGGAGCTTTGGGAATATCCAAGTTGATTGCCCCATCAGTAACCAGCTGCTTGATCTCTGGATTTTTGAGGCCAATTTCTCGCAGGATTTCGACCGTGTGGTGTCCAGGTGTTAGCATCAGATTCTTTATTGTACCAGGCCCCGAGCTTTCTCCACGTTCACTGGACACTGGTGGATGGACGGATGGAATCAATGAAGTCATTGCAGCTGCCTCTTTCGTCGTCAGAACGGGCACTACACAGGCTTCCGTTCCTGGAGGCCCTGGTTAGGTAAACTCACAGTTAAGAACTGAGAGAAAGTACCATGAAAGATCTTCGTCCAATCATCTCTGCTCTTGGTCAAAAAACCTTGTTCTAAGAAATGCCTCAGCTGGGGCCATTGGTCGCGATCATTCTGCATATCAAGGGTTGGAAGCCAGCCACTGCGAAGGGGCGAATCTCGCGGCAGCCCATGGTTAAAGCGTTCTAGGAAAACCTTGAAGAACTGTGGCTCAAGACATCCAACAGACATCCAGCCCCCGTCCTTACAAGTGTACACTCCATAGAACGGAGCTCCGCCATCAAGTGCGTTGGTTCCTCGCTTCCCACCCAAGACTGGTGAATGAGGAAAAAGAGCTTGTATCAGCGGAAATGAGGAAATGTAGCGCGTGCCTGAAACCTGACAGATAAAATCAATTAACAGTGAGCCCATACTCCACTCGAATTCATACCATGTCGGCATTGACGACTTGACCGCGCCCACTTTTACCTCGCTCTATCAGTGCTAGAAGGATTCCGACAGCACACATGAGTCCACCACCCGCAAAATCAGCAAGGAGGTTCAAAGGGAATGATGGCTTGTCAGCGCCGGGCATCATCTAGTGTCAGAGTTAAGCCATTTGAAAGGATGCCCTATGGAGGTTGTGCTGACAGATAAGATCCCGCTCAAAGCAATGTAATTGATATCGTGACCTGAGTCTAGATCAAATATTTGTTGGCTGTGTAACAGTACAATGACGTACCAGCCATATCTTTGTGAGGCCCTGGGCGGAGTGAAGACGTTAGGTGGTTAAAGAGAATGGCTGAATTTTTTCGGTACCTGTTCTCGGAAACCTGGGGCAGGCAATGGATTTCAGAACGCAATTATAGACACAGGAGTAGGGACTCACCCAACAATTCGGGCGTAAATGAGCTTTTCATTAAGGCCCTTCTTCTTCCCGACGCCCAAGAACTCCTCAGGCCCCAACCCCAGCCTCTCCATGACCCCAGGTCGGAACGGATCAATAACGACGTCTGCTGAGGCAATCATCTGCCTCAGGATCTCCCTGCCACTGGCAACCTTTGAGTTGATTGCGATAGATCGCTTTCCCCGACAAAGAAAGTCGGCAGAAGGCGCGGAAGGCCGGTCGATGCGTGTTACAGAAGCGCCATTGTCGGCCAGAACTAGGCCTGCAAAGGGCCCAGGGGCTAATCCTGCAAACTTTTCGGACGATTATGCGTCATTTAGCGGGTCCTTAGGCACCAGCGATGGGATAGGACACACCTCGACGACCTTGAGACC
>JASFDG010000065.1:0-16737 GCA_036937095.1 Phaeolepiota aurea
CCTGCCCATCATGTAGCTTGTCAAGCAATGTATCCATCCTGTTGAAGAACTGAGCCATCTTCTGGCTGATTTCCTTGCAGTCCTCCATCTTTTTCTCCAACAGTACTATACTTGCCTCCATTACTTACATCCAAGCTTCCATGAGCACTGCCAATGTTGCAAGCCACCTCTCTATGTTTTCTTTGGCCAGCCATGTCTCCTGCTCCTGCCATATCTCCTCCTGTGGCCACCTCTCCTCTAGCTGGCTCTTGTCCTCCTAGGCAGCAAAGTCAGCCTCTGTGGCTGAAGTGACTTGTTAATTACAGGAGAGGTAGAATTAATTGGAACTGACCCTTCTGCTTGCCCTTGTCCTTCTTCTGCCATGGTGGGGTTGTGGCCCACATCTTCAGCCACCATGGCCGCCACAGCATGGGTTGTTCTTTGGCACTGGCAGATGGCTTGTCATCATCACTGCTAATGATCTGCTTGCTCTTCACTTTGGTCTTCCACTTGGGAAGATGCTTGTGGGCTGATCATCCTGCTGCTTCTGCTGGTCTTGCTGGTACCAACTTCTTCACTGATGTGGCCTTGCCGAAGTCACATCATACCTTCTGCAAGCCACATGTAACACATGAGACCCCCTTTTCCTGTACTTTACAGGCCCTGTCCATCTTCTTGTATCTCTGGCAGGGGGGGTCACAAATGACAACCCCAGCATGAGGAATCATGAGTAAGGCCATTTTGAATACCTGAAGGAGTTCTGTGGAGGAGCTTTCGCATATGGTCTCTGTTGTCCCATTGATTACTTGACACTTGAGCGCATATATGAAGTTTGCTCACCCCCCTCAGGTTTTTTGCCATCAGAGATATCGGAATATGTGGTAGAGAATTCGCTATCTGACACAGAGGTAGTTGTAAATTCATTTCTGTTGAAAGGCCTTGGAAGATCCCAGATAAGAGGTCTTGAAGAGAATTGGAGGTAACATGCTTGCCCTCTCGTTTCTTTGCTGCCGCTTTTTTCCTTTGGGCGCGAATTAGGTGTCCCCGTTTCATAGTTATAGTGTGTACAAGAGGTCTGATGTGGTTCTGAACAGGGAGACTCGGAAGCTTGGCATATAGCCTCTCCGAGATATTGGGGTCTCAGAATGTAAGTCGGCTTTGGCCGCCAAAATATAGCTGTGAAAACACTTGCATCATCTAGACACGAACACGCCCTCTTGTAACCTCAGTTATAGATACAATAAAGGCTCGTTATCACTGACGCCAGAAGGAGCATTTTCGTGGGTAATTGCAGTACATGGGCGATACAACTATCTGGAGCGCCAGCTCTTGCGAGGAGAACCGGGTCCACGAAGCCGTTGGTAGAGTGATCGAGAAGTAGTGTGAAGGCGAGCCTGTTAAGCTAGCTGGCAATGGGCTCTTGGCGGGTGTTCCAATCCGGACGCAAGAGATAACTGGCCATGCCGCTTTTTTCTTCCTCTTCAGGGTCTCGACGTAGCCGTGGAGATATGGCACGCTCTCTTTGAGTTAGACGTATGTACAACAGCAGAAGCAGTTCCTTTGCACCGATGGCAACGACGGCATCCATAGCTGCCTGCAGAAATTCAAGATATTCGTCGGTCGCCTGCAACTTCATTTCTCGCATTTTCATTGCCAGCTCGACGTAGTGTGTTATGAAGGGTGAGACTGGAATCGACGGATCCGATTCCCATTCGTCACGCCTCTCGGAGAGCTTGGCGGATTCTACCTTTATGAGCTCCCGAAAAGCATCTGACACATCGGGGTCTGCGCAGGATTCGCAGTGGCAGGTGAAGCCATAAGGCTCGAGCTTAAGCTGGCGCTGCGCGGTGGGAGAGCATATGTCTACATAGGAGATGGTAACCTCTTCATTTTTTGCAATTGGTCGAACAGCTCGACAGTGGAAGGAGAATGTAACAGCATCAAAGAACACGTTCGCATTAGGGTTACAGCTATTGGAGGAGCAGTTGTAAGCTTAATTTAGACACATATGCAACAAGAGTGCCTTGACCTGTGATTGATGCGAGACATGTAATTGCAGACCCCGCCATAGATGGAACCATGCTCGCTAATATCGGTAACAGGGAACGAATTGGTTCTCAGGATGCCCATGATGGTCCCACTGCCGTCTTCGGTATGGCTGTTCGCCAAATCCATGAATGCAGCTTGGTTTTCGGGCTCCAAGCGGTTAAAGCACACCTCGAGACAATGCTCAACCTCATTCAGGTAAGCTTGCCGTAATTGTGCTTGCGTTAATGTAGAGTGGCCTATTAGCATATCCAGATGTTGTGGTGATAACATGAGAGGTCGATCGCAAAGGATCAGGTCACCCTCCATTATCGTGTTGGCAGCAAACATACCCCTGCCTTTTGAGGGGGAGGGTGCGATGGAGTAGCGCTTGGGTTCGAGGGTTGGGAGGGAAGCTGGGAATCCTGGTATGTTCATGATCTTTTGCTTATCTTCAGGAGAGGTGAGGATACACTCAGTCCAGCCATCGGGGTCATCGGAGAGAGTTTGATCGAGGTCAACAGGCGGTTGGGTCGTGTAGATGAGAGTAGCGCCACTTGGGATCGTTTCCGCGGCTACCTCAACATATTTCCTCTCCTCCACGATATATGCCTCACGGGGCAGGGCCACTGGTATAATTGTTTGCAATTATGTCGCATGTATACGTTGTAATCCTAACCTTTTTTGACCTTGCCATACGATATTCCGGGGCCTGTCGGTGTAGGGAGGTCATGGTAGGTTGGAGGTGCCGCACTTAAATTCGTTTGAGGCGCCGTTAGCTTTTCTGAATATACGATGAGAATGAAGCATCAAGCAAGCTGTCTCACCCAGGGAAACTCACCTGGCACCACCCCTCGTTTCTTTGCAGTGGGTTCTTTTTCCTGTCCGCGAATCAAAAATCCTCGTTTCATGGTTGACAAGCAACAGCGAGAAGAGGAGAATGATCTCTAAATTGGGTTCGCAGTAGTCTGCAATTATTGATTTGTGTGAACAATATGGACCAAACTTCTGTAAACACCAGAAATAACGCTCGACCAAAATTCGAGGCCTCACAAATCCTGTATAAATGTCTTCAAAACGTAAATGGGACCAACCAGCAGTAGAAGATGTTGGCGTAACAAAAGCACCTAAAGCCGACGATGGGAGGACAGCTTCAGAGGCCGCAGCAGCAGCAGCAGCGATTGCTGCAAAAATTGCGGCTCAATTTGCGAATGGGTCTCTTGGGTCGTCTGCAGCTGGCCAACTAGGGGCCCATGATGCAGAATTTACGGCGGATATCGATATCAATGATGTTCGGAATCGTTATTTACTCACCAAGGGTTCGACTCAGGATCAGGTTCGTTCAGTTTCAACAGCAAACTACACCCCCCCCCCCCCATGCTTATCCACTTTGTAGATACATGAAGAGACTGGTGCTTCTGTTGGAACGAGGGGCGTTTGGTATCCAGATCGAAGCAAATCAACGGAGAAAGATCCTCCTCTATATATCCATATTTCGGCACATACAAAGGAGATATTGCAATTAGCAATCGACAAAATCAACGAGCTCATCGCGATTGATATGGGCTCCTTGGTGGACAAGGGGGACAAACCAAGGGAACGAGTAAGTTCCAACACTGAGCATGTCCTGTTTTTCTAACATTCCATTCTAGCGGAAATGGCCTGAGGAGAAGCTGCCCGTTGGTTTGGAGTCTATCAGGAATTTTAACATCAGGGCAAAGGTTGTAGGGCCATCAGTGCGTATTGCCAATGTCTTGGACCGAATGTTACCTTATCATTGGCTTAGGGTTCTTTTGTAAAATATATTCAAGCCGAGACAAGCACTCGTGTTCAAATAAAAGGCATAGGGTCTGGGTTCATTGATCAAGAGGTTAGTATCTGTCTATCGTTGTTGCCTTTTGACTAGACTGCGTGCAACCAGACTGGTCAAGAGGAACCTACACCACTTTACATACATATAACGTGCGCGATGGCCTTGTGTTCTACTTGCAGTCTCTGACCATAGATACCTCTCCAAGTGGGCCTGATGAAGGACAAGTCGCTCGTGCCAAGGTTCTCACCGAGGATTTGCTTGTGGTGGTGCGTCAGGAACACGCGAAGGTGAACGTTCTAGTGCAGCAACAGCAAATGGAGTTACATCAAGTGCAGGCTCAATATGCCGCTTACAGCGCAATGGGCGTACGTGAACATCCTAGGCCCTTCTTTGCGGAAGCTTATGCGAGCCCTCTCTTCTAGGGTTACGCTCCTCCTGCACCATCTGCGCCTGCGCCCCCTCCTCCACCTGGTGAAGGTCCACCACCACCACCAGGCGGCCCCACACCAGCAGGTGATGCGGCACAGTATGCGGTAGCTGGACCCCCTGCACCAACAGATACTGAAGCATATGCTGCATACTGGTACGTTGTTCTCTCCCTTGCTCCTGAAATCGTCCTTGATCAAATTTCAAAGGGCGGCATATGGTTATGACGTGAATTCTCCCGAGTTTAAAGAGTGGCAGTCAAGCCAACAACAGCAGTATGCGCAATATTACGCCGCGTACGCTGCCGGGGCTGCTCAGCCCTCCGAAGCACCGCCGCCACCGCCACCCTCATGATAAGGTGTCCTTTGCCCAAGCTCAACATGTCAGTCTGTCATTTGTTTTTCTTACCAATGACAATTGTACCTGTGGGTACGCGCTAATCTTGACTTCATCCCTTTTGCAGCTCTCCGTTTGATAGTCTCGCTTTTGCTGGGCACGACCCATTTATGTGGAGTGCACATTCCTATGTGTGTTCCGAATTTATAATCTGCCGCGAACCACGTGACTCTCCATTTCTCCTGATGGACCTCAAGATCATACCACATTTTGTAGGATTTCTTGTTGGCAAAAGTTGGTGCTGGTTACGATTGTTTCTTGTGTGAACTGAAATCGACGGTAATCTGTCTTGAGTTGTCTTTGTGGGTGAAATTTAAGGAAGTGAGGGCGCTTGTTCCTGTCACCTAAGCGACCGACATCATCGCACCGGCCATGCGCATCAGCGCCCACCCATATATAAGTAACTCCCTTCATTTTTCCGCACAACCACGATGGTGTCCTGGATCCAGCCAGATACTTTGACACCTTTGCATTGGATTATCCTTGCTATCTTACCTGTCCTCCTGCTCGTGCTCTACATTCGCATCAACGATGCACGTCTTGCGTTAGTTCCCGAGAGGGCTCTGGCTGTGTCGCCTAAACGGTTGGCTCCGCAGGATATCAAAGCCATGGCTGCCCGTAACTCCAGTTCACCCCCAATAACAAACTTGAGCCAATTAGGCCCCAAAACTGGGAGGAGGTATATCTTAGTCGGAGGGGTGAGTACATACATGTTTACATGCACCCTAGTCATAGTTTTAAATCACCTGATAAAATGTAGGGAGGATTTCTTGGTGGTTGGATTATCAATAGCCTTCTCAACCGGGGTGAGGACCCAAAGCGGATTCGCGTGCTCGATTTAGTTCCCCCACCTTATCACGATGTCGCACAGCTCGGATTGCAGTTTATCAAAGTCGACGTTACGGATTCGGATGCGTTGGAGGCTGCATTTTTAGCACCATGGCACGAGCTTCCCCCAAATACCAAGAAAAAGCCTCAGATCACTGTGTTCCACACCGCCGCCATCATCCGGTTCTACGAGCGTCACGAATCCCTCATCGACAAGTCCGCGCGCGTCAACGTGGAGGGCACGAGGAATGTAATCAAGGCGACGCAGAAGGCGGGCGCGGACGTGCTCATCTTTACGTCGTCTGGGTCGGTCAGTGTGCGCAAGACACGATTCTGGTTGTGGCCGTGGGAGACGGAGCCCGAGCACTTCGTGCAGGTCGTGACGGACGACGACAATAACAAGACGTTCCCGAAACGGTGCAGCGAGTTCTCCTCGAATTATTCGTATACCAAGCTCCAGGCCGAGCGTCTTGTGCGCCGGGCGGACCGTACGCCGCTCACGGGAGGTGTACTGAGGACGGGGTGTGTGCGACCGGGGAATGGGATCTTTGGCGCTCGCGGAGACACGGTGTGCGAGGCATATTTGATCCGCAAGTCGAACCCGACCTGGATCCCCAACATCGTACAGTCCTTTATTTACGTCGAGAACTGCGCCGAGGCGCATCTCTGCTACGAGCGCCGCCTGATCGAGCTGCAGGCGGGCGGCAAGAACCCGGACATTGGCGGGCAAGCATTCTGCGTCACAGACCCTGGTCGTCCGCCGACGTTTGGCGACGTCTACACGGCGATCGAGACGCTATCGGAGGGCAAATGCCACTTCCCGCTGGTGTCGGCGACGGGGATGCTGATTGTGGCGCATATCTTCGAAATGTATTATGTCACGCGGCTTCGTCTCCTTGACGCAGGGTGGTCATTTGCGAAGGCGCTGCCTGCACTTCATGGCGATATGGTGCAGCTGCAGCCGGCGCTGTACTCGTTGACGCAGGTCCATCTCATCTTTGACGACTCACGCGCGCGTCTCGCCCCGGAAAAGGGAGGCCTTGGGTATCAAGGTGTATGGACGACTCCCGAAGGGATATATAAGACCCACGAGGAGTTTAGAAGAGGCCTTGGTCGTGGGTCGGGGAATTAATTCCACTGGCTAGCTCGTCCTACTTTTTACTGATGGATCTGGTAACTTTGGTAAATTTAATTATTGCAGACGTGCTGAAGTAGACGGGATGTGGCTGAACGTGCTGGGGAGCTAGATGGAACTTTCCGCAACCCAGCATAGAAAATAACTTGTCCAGTTTGATCATTTTTGTGCCTGTTAAAGAGGCAGAGTGACCACTCCCGGAATGATATGATATGGCCCGAAATAAACATCGTTACAACTTCGCCCTTGCCAGCACCGCATTCCTGGTGCGACGAAACTTTGATTGCGCTTCCCCCCGTAAACATGTCCCATAGCAACCATCTTCGCATTACCCCCAGCACCAACCATAAAATTGATGGAATACAAGTGACTGTCCCACTGCTTTGCTGGGCACAATCCGCGTCTAACTTATGTGTCTTCTAAATCTCAAGTCGAACACACTTCGCGCGGGTTTACGCCTCCCTGATGCCATCTCTAATGCCCTGGTACGTTTTGTACAGAGTTATCCTCGGCTAAAAAGTTTGGGCGCCATCGATGGTGATTCTTTCCTCTGAACTGAGATCGTCGGTCTTTCGTTTGTTGCGCTTGTTGCGCAGGTCCGACGAAGGGTAGAAAGTTGTAAATATACCTCCATTGCTAGTCTGTAAATGGTTACAATCAATGCCATGTAAAAAGTTCTGTTTCTGAGCACCGTAGCCGTCGTCGTTTCAGGCATTCGAGAAGACACGTCGGAGAGGGTACTCGGTTCCTTTTGCCTGTCGTTCCACTTTGTCTATTTCTGATGGTCTGCTGATGCCGACACAGCGCAGCACTACAATTTTGGTTTTCTATAAAAAGTCATCAGATTCTTTGCATCGTCCTCACCTTTCCTTCCCTGCCTGTATTCCCGGCATATCCTACATAGTTCTTGGCTGTGATGGCGTCCTGGGTCCTACCGGATACTCTAACACCTTTGCATTGGATTATCCTTGTCCTCTCGCCAGTTCTCGTGCTCGTACTCTACATTCGTGTCAACGACGCCCGCATCACGCGAATCCCTGACAGGGTTCTGGCGGTAACACCTAATCGGACAACTCCCCAGGATACCAAAGCCACAGCCGCTCGTCTCGCCAGCTCACCTCCAATAACGAATTCGAACCAATTAGGCCCGAAAACTGGGAGGAGGTATATTATAGTTGGAGGGGTGAGTACACGTTCACATGCATCCCTATCGTAAGTTCTAAAGCGTGTAGGGTGGATTCCTTGGTGGGTGGATTGCAAGCAGCCTTCTCGACCGGGGTGAGGACCCGAGGCGAATTCGCATCCTCGATTTGGTTCCCCCGTCTCTTCAGGAGGCCAGGTTGCAGTTTATCAAAGTGGACGTTACGGATTCGGAAGCATTGGAGGCTGCCTTTTTAGCGCCCTGGCACGATCTCCCGCTAAGCGCCAAGAAAACACCACAGGTCACCGTATTCCACACCGTCGCCAATATCCGTTTCTATGAGCGCCACGAATCCCTCATCGAAAAGTCCGCGCGCGTCAATGTAGAGGGCACGAAGAATGTGATCAAGGCGACGCAGAGTGTGGGCGCGGACGTGCTCATCTTCACGTCATCCGGGTCTGTGGGCGTGCGTCGGACACGGTTCTGGCTGTGGCCATGGGAGACGGAGCCCGAGCACTTTGTGCAGGTCGTGACGGACGACGATAGTAGCAAGGCGTTCCCGAAGAAGCACGGCGAGTTTTTCTCGAATTACGCGTACACCAAGTTCCTGGCTGAGCGCCTCGTGCGCCAGGCAGACCGCACGCCGCTGAAGCGCGGGGTGCTGAGGACGGGGTGCGTGCGGCCTGGGAATGGGGTCTTTGGCCCAAGGGGGGACATGCTATGCGGGGCGTATTTGATCCGCAAGGCGAACCCATCCTGGATCCACAACATCGTGCAGTCGTTCACCTATGTAGAGAACTGCGCCGAGGCCCACCTCTGCTACGAGCACCGCCTGATCGAGCTGCAGGCCGGCGGCAAGAACCCAGATATCGGTGGGCAGGCGTTCTGCATCGCGGATCCTGGGACGACACCCACATATGGCGACGTCTACGACACGCTCGAGACGCTGTCGGAGGGCGACTGCTACTTCCCGCGGCTCTCGCCGACGGGGATGCTGATCGTGGCACACGTCCTCGAGCTGTATTATGTCGCGCGGCACCGTCTCGTTCAAGCAGGGTGGTCGTTCGCGAAGGCGCTCCCAGCGATTCAGGGTGATATTGTCAACCTGCAGCCATCGCTCTTTGCGTTGACCCAGGTCCATCTTATTTTCGATGACTCGCGCGCCAGGCTCGCCCCGGAAAAGGGTGGCCTTGGGTACCGAGGGGCGTGGACGACCTATGAAGCGCTACATAAGACCAATGACGAGCATAAAAAAGGGCTCGGGTTGAGTCGTAGATCAGACGTCGGTGGCATCAGCTTGGGCATTAAATTCACCAGCCAGAAGCGGGATGCGGTGCAGGAACGGGTGTCGAAGACGATTACCGTCACCCCAATCCGAGTGCTGTCTGTTAATTAACTTAAAATGTGTTGAGCGGTTGCTATTCACGACTTTGCGCGATTGGTCTGGTGAACCATAGCTTTTTCCTTCTATATATATTTATTGCAGATGTATACCGGTAGATAGGTTGTGTGTAATGGACGGATAATAATACCCCACCCATATAGTTGCTTACCTCTTGATCAGATCAAGGTCGAATGAACCTACACCAAAGGCAAGGCCCGCATGACCTGCCTTTCCCATGACGCGCTTTTCATACTGATGCCTGCTTTCGCCACCCACGAGGGTGATATCAACTCTCCATTCACGAAGGAGCATGGCTAAGAAGCAAATGGATTCCGTTTGACTGAATTTCCTTCCGAGGCATGCGCGAGGGCCGGCCCCAAACTGGATCACCTCATACTCCGGAATACCGTACCACCGGGAGGGCTGGTATTCTTCAGGCTCTGGGAAGAAATTAGGGTTATGTTCTAAATAACACCATTCAGATCCAGAGCGGCAGCGTCGTTGTCGGGATTACTCACGAACAGAAACCATGTCGATAACCACACGACTTCCAGCTTTTACGATTATGGTTTTTTCGGTGGGATGGGTCACATTAAGAGCTATATCGCTCGTGGTATCACGGGCCATCATTACTGATGGAGCTTAGGGAACATGGATTATTTTAATGGAACCCTTTGATGATGGTTGTGACTGACGGTATATTCGGCCAGCCTCATAAAAGCAGGCGTGTAGGTGCTTCAGCTTCTGTAAATCTTCCATGGTCTATATTTTGAAATGGTTAGACTGAGTCGGTGACACTGAATAAACATACCCACTGGATTGCGTTCGCCTGGGAATGTAGCTGTAATCTCACGGTACGCCCTTTCCTGTTCCTTTTGATGTATCGCCAGGAACCCAAGGGTGGCAGACATTGTAGACGCAGTTGTTTCTAAACAGGACGTCAAATTTTATCAGTGTAATGATACAACAACTTACCATGACCTGCAAACATCAATGTAAAAGTGTTCCCAATCTTAGGAGATGATTAGCTCATGACAGTGGCCCTTCTGTCTTGGGGTATCACGCACCACCTCCTTTTCATCAAAACCAAGCTTCCCATCGCCATCGCAAGCTTCTATAATTCGCGTGAAGACGTCACCACGTTGGCTAGCACCATCAATATCACCAGCGAGCTCCTCTTTGCGGCTCTTGACTAACTTGTGCATGAACACGCCGAGCGTATCCCATGCAGACCCGATAGTTTGCAGTCTGTCACCATGAAGTTAAGTTAGGTGCAAGTTGGTTCTGGGACTAGAACAACATACTGCTTTATTGGAAGCTTGTACATCCACGATGGAACGAGCAAGCGAGCGACGGGCGTCGCAGAAACGACACGCAGTGCATTTGCAAAACTCATGGCACCTGTTTCTCCCTCCCCAGCTTCGCCCATCCAGGGCATGGGAAGGCCGAAGCCGCAACGACAGATGATAGTCAATGCAATCTAAGGGTTTATTCTCTCTGAATGACTCTGACTGATTGGCGTAGAGAACGAACCTTCAGGGGTATACAGTTGAAGTTTGAAACGGTG
Source organism: Phaeolepiota aurea (assembly GCA_036937095.1). Taxonomy (NCBI): domain Eukaryota; kingdom Fungi; phylum Basidiomycota; class Agaricomycetes; order Agaricales; family Squamanitaceae; genus Phaeolepiota; species Phaeolepiota aurea. Next base: position 10,695 of record JASFDG010000065.1, read on the forward strand.
ATTCGGGACTTTGAGTCCCATCCCTCTGCCGAGACCATCTCTTTGTACAGGGAGATTGTTTCGCGTAAAACCAGGGCGTATCTATCACTTTGTTGTCAATAAAATAACAGCGTAGGGACAGGCGGCCCGTACGTTCTAGAGTTGAAGGATGGCGCCATTACGGCTCTATGTCGCTTCCATGTTTCTTCGCTTGCTGTCAGTACACTTTCGCCCCATAGTCTAGAAGGTCGGCGTTAATGATCCTCGCAAGAGAAGGGCTACCAACGGAACCAACAGAATGGGAGCCATCAGATCGCGTGGCTTGAGGAGGATCGTCTTGCCTTCGCCCCTTAGTAGCTGCTTGACGACATCCGGCGATGATATATGGTACGACCGCTTCCCCATCAAGGAAGGGATAATGGATATCATGTCGTGTCGATAACCGAAATATGCTGGAGTTGGTATATGAGCAGCGGGTCTATCCAGCCGACAATACGCGACTGACCTGTATCCCTCCATTCCCAGGTCCATAGCAGGCCAGGATTCCACCAACACGTTGGTATAGCGGCGCCGAAAAGACTCGTGGGCGAGAGGAGCGGCCTCATTCCAGGTAGCTCGTCGTCATCACTCCCCTGCGATGTTGCGTCCTGCTCAGTGTGTTACGACATCAAATCAACCGAAGAAAACGCACTTTCGAGGGAGGCGTAAGCCTGTAGAGGACGATTGCCACCACGAGGCACCAGAATATGGCGGCCCATGTGTCCATCGTGGTAGGATGGTGCAGATGGAACCTGGTTACAAGGTGATGAGGACATCAACAAAGAATTATTTACCCGAACGCCACAGTCAGTTGACCCTGACCGCCAAGTTTGGCATAAAGGGGCTATTCGCGACTTTGACTAGCGCTGTCATTCCATGTACGTTCTGTACAAAGCATGGTTTGCCGTTCCCCTAGCTTTAAGTCGAGGTAATGATTCGTATCGTTAAGCACCGCACTCATGTCACCGCGCCACGCTGAAATTTCTCACACGTGTAGAATGCACCCTGAGGCCTGACAACTTGAATGAAAAGTTTTCCTCCTCAGGCTTGTTGGGTGGTTTGTCACGGTGGCGTCCTCAAAGCTTTGTTGCGCCAGACGTGAAGTTCGGCGGTTGTGCGTCGCGATCGGCGCTAACTTGAAGTACCACTACTATTTTTCCTATTTGTTACGTAATCGAGCGGCCTAAATTTGTCCGAGAAAGGATGGATGTTGGCAATCGGCGACCACGATGTCTCCTGATGGTTCGTCTCTCGACACGACCCTCCAGCCAGCATGGCACGCATTGAGGCCATGGACGCCCCCTCTTTCCCTCAATGTGAGGGAGATAACATCTGTATCGGCAACTTTCATCTTGTCATCAACCATAACCGACCACAACACTACCGACCAAGATACCCTAGCAGCCCTTGGCATCAGCGTAGACGACAACGACGACGACAAGAGCCCCACTGAGGAAGGGTCTCAAAGGTCTAAGCCCACATCGATCATAACCGACGCACTTGCAAAGGGTCTCTCCGTTAACGTCAACGGATCACCTTGGCAGCGGGTCTTCATTCGCATTGACGACAAGATCGACGAAGCAGTCATCATAATATACGGCCTCATGCCTGGACGTCACTACGATATTGACCTGGGCATCGTCCAGAGCGGCCAGACGAACACTCTCAAGCGTCAGGTAACAACCGAAGGTAACGGCCGCAGAGTTTCGACGTATAACCCTTTTTTGCTTATTGTCAATAAGATTCAGATGTGGACGCCTCAGAAATACACACCGATCCAGACTCCCCTGGATTTGAGCATGGGAATTCAAGTGACGCCCCGCAATCAACACCGTCAACGTCCCCAAGCCACACGATTCCAGGAACACCGCCCTCCTTGCCCCAGATCACATTCGAAGACAGGTTAAAGCAGATGCAACACACCCTATCACTTGTCGAAGCTGAACGGGAGACCCTCGTCGCGTCGCTGAAGACCACGCGACGAGATGCCCAAAAGGCAGATTCGGCACTGCGCTCCGAGATTGACATCCTTAAACGAGCTTCTGAAAAGCACTCTGTGGCAGAGCACCGTGCAAAGCAGAAAATTCTTGCGCTCCAAGAGGCCGTGAAGCGTGCCCAATCAGCAACGCGGGAGACCGAGGAGATGACGGAAAGCGCGGAAAAATCAGTCCCCGCCCTCAATGAGCAAAAGCAAGCAAAAGAAGGAGAGTACGCGAAGATAAAGGAAGAGGCTGATCATATGCGGGCAGAGCGCAATCGGGAGGATGAGAAGGAGCGAAAGAAGCTGGATGCACTGCGAGGCGAACTCGCGTCGCTGAATAGCAAGCTCGAAAAGCTCAACATAAAGAAGGAGAAGCTCGAGGGTACGCTCATCCCTGATCTGGAGCAGCAATTGCTAGAGGTCGAGCGAGAACTGGAGATGGAAGTGCAGCATAAAGCGGTGTTTGACTCGGACGATATGCATTCAAATGGTGTCGATCACAGGAACCCACCTTACCTGCCACCTCGGGCTAAGCAACAGAGCCTTACAGCTATTGGGAGACCGCCGCCACCTGTACAACGACCTGTTCATAGCGAATCGGCACCCTTGAATAGCAACTTTAGCCAATCATGGAGCCACATTCCCCAACGCCAGACACAGAATCCGAGCCACAGTGCCCGTTCGTCGTCTCTAAACGAGCAGCTCCCAGCCCCAACCATATTGGTCAACCCCCAACGTCGGTCGTCCCTCAAATCGAGCCCAACGACAAACAACTCTTCGTCTTCCTCATCACCAACATCAACTAATGCCATCCCGTCATCCTTATCCACGCTGTCAAGTCGCGCGCCTGCCTTTGAGCCAGGAAAACCGTTGAAGACGAGCCTGTCGGCAACGACATCGGGGTTCTCTGCGACTCCTGTTCCGATACAGCGAGCAGGGATCATAGCGCCGCGGTCGTCTGGCGCAGGCATGAAGATGGGTTTGCCATGGGCAGGGACCAAACAAGGTACTCACGATGGCGGTCGGACTGGGTAGGTCTGTTCCCTTTGTTTCTTTTGGTAGCATTTTAGCATTGTATCTATAGCGATCATTTCCTTTCATTTACACTAAAGCCTCCATGCCTCAACGCGAGGTCAGCTGGGCTGCATCTTCGACTGTCATTCCTTCATTTGGAGGTATTACTTACACTGTACTAACATCATTGTGAAAAAAGTAATTTAATGATTTTGTACTGTAGAGCTATTAAGCTTGGTGTCCCTTGTCATTGCCATACTTTGGTCAAGTTAATATTCAAGTTGCCAACATTCAACCGAGGTTATGTGATCACCAGCTATCCATCCCTAGGAATAAAGGTTGAGCAACTGTGGCATCGACGTTTTCGAGAAGAGGATGGGAGAAATAGGCCCTCAGACGAACATGAGTTGTCCTTCATTGAGGTCGGACATATGCTTGTTGTTTTTGAAAACATCGTAGGAAAGAAAAGTAACAGGAAGGGTCAAAGGAAGAATGGCTCACCCTATTATCTTCCCAAGGCGCACGTCAAGGCTGCAATGGAGAACATCAGTTCGCGCACGAAGCTAACGAAACGAAGGCAAAGAGCATGGAAAGCTTCAGCGGGTGGTGTGTTAGTCGAGGGCCCATAGCTTGGTATTGTCGCCCACTAACAGGTATCGTCCCGAGCATTGGCTGGAAATAAATACTTACAGGTGGAATCTAGTGGAGTTGTCAGTGATGCACTGGAATACTAATCAGGAGAATAGATTAAGAAAACGGGATTTTATTCAAAAATGAAAGGCTCAGTTGGTGATGCATGTTACGAGTGAGGTTCATCGAGAAACGTCACCGACTCGGATGGAGAAAATCATCAAGGCCGGCGGAAAAAAAAAAGCAAATTTAGGCTTACCAGCTGATCATTGTCGAACGAGGAAAGGTAGAAAACACGAAAGTTTTTGAGGGCACTTGCTTGGGTTTGTTTGGCGCGTCGGGGCCCGAACTTTAATTTGCCATCTTTATAAAAAGCCGTGAGGCTCGAATGTTACTTTTGCCATCAGCTCCCATTGCTGCTGCCTTTGCTCACGTCCAGTCGGTAAGCCACCATTTGCAATGATCCTACATTCCATTGAGCATCCAGCCCTTTATGATGATCTGAACTTTCAGTTCTGCTTCCGAACGAGAGCAATCAACCTCTTGTGGACAACCTTTTACCAAAAAACTATTCTGACTTTAACATTTGCTTGCGATGATTTTCGAGTTCTTTGTGCTCATCTCTATATAATTCTAGGTTGTTGGCTTTCGAATTGCTGTTCCGGGCCCTGCTAGCATTCGGTGAGTATTTTCACCCCCAAATTGTGTCTTTTTTAAAGACGAAACCAAGTTCATCCATTCTTTGAACAACTCGTCCTTCGCAGGGCTATTTGGGCCATTGTTCCTTCGGGAACAATCGTACGTGCAGAGACCGTTCTGGTCTGGGCGTGTCGGTTCCAATCTCTTTGTGTGGTCGAGGCTTTTGAAAACGACGGCTTCTCTGATTTTTTTTCTTTCTTCGCTGACCATCTATGGGAGAGACATGGACTGATGAATTTTTTTCAATTTCTCAGGAAAAGTATAAGTATTGTAAACAGGTTGTTCCTGCTAATACCATACTTGAATTCATCTATGCTTGTTCCTATTTTGCTCTTGGCTTGTCGGGAACATTCCAAGAGTGCACGATAAGGCATCAACATATAATCCATCCTGTTTATACCAACCTGTAAGCCACAAGAGTGCACACTTTGATTATGTGACTGAGACCCTGGAAGACCTGGACGCTCTGGAAGAAATAGAACCTGAGGCTAATGTTGAGGAAGAGGACGCGGAAGAGGACGCATCCGACATCCCACTCGAGGTCGTCATTCGCAGCGAAACTGGGATCGCAATTCAACATGACAGCAACCATTTTTGTGTTGCGGCCGAGTCCGTGACAGATGTTGATGGGGTGCTGCAGCCTGGAGGCAGTTCGGAAAACATTTGGGCCTATCGTGATGATGGAGCAAGCTGGAATGATGTTTTAGATCAGTAACTGGGTAGACAATCTCGCAAACATTGTAATTCACCTCAAAAATCACCCCAAAATACGATAATTTTGTTTTGCACCAGAGCTGGCAACCAGGCCTGCGTTACGCGTTACGTTGCCACCATACAATGGCGTACAGTATGCTGCAACGCCATGGGGTGGAACAGGCAACATAGTACGGGGTACACCATTAAGCTTCAATGAGAGCTTGAACGAAAACAGACTGTCCGAGAACCGTCAGTACGCGCCATCCCCTGCGAAGCTCGAGGTCCATTTCCCATCCCCACAGCTGTGGAACTCGATGTATTACCTTGACTGGAACGCGCTTACGCTTCGCGAGCTGATTGCGTGTATAGTTGTTGCAAAACGTGGGGAAAAATCAGACGGAAGTTGCACTCCTGGCGGCGAACTGGTTCCAGGATATTTTGGGGCGGAGAGGGGATTTGGTATGTCTGACCATCGCATTGTCTCTGATACGTGGATATTGTGGATGATAGGGCATTGTCGGTGGTGAGGACCGCTTTTTACTCACGAGAAACTGAATAGCATAAGTACCTCAAAGCGATGGGCTACACGATGCTGTTTTCGACGACGTTTGGTGCGGAAACTTCCCGACTGTTTGTTTTTATTCAGGATTGATCTCGGCCCCAGAGGAGGCTGGTGTGCAATACCAAACCATGCCAGATCTCGTAAAAGTGTGCATAAGTTCTACGAAGTTTGTAGGTAGGCAAGTCTAAATCAAACCCTCTCTCCCTATCTCCTACCCAGGTCATCATTCGAAATCGACCTGCCATATGCCACCATGATCCGAAGAGCTGCCTGGAAGGTATTTGATTTCGAGTATTTCCCTTCTCCTGGAGCTGGGCATATGGATGCCTCGCTTATGGGGGGGGGGGGGGGGGGGGGGAGTGAGAGTAAAACAAAAACAAAAAGGGAGGTTGGAGAGGGGGGCGGGGCGCATGGTAGGGTTTATTTTGAGGGTGGTAAAATAA
>JASFDG010000065.1:16747-66493 GCA_036937095.1 Phaeolepiota aurea
CCCCCCCCCTGGATCCTCTCAGCCAATCCAGATTGGACGGTTGAACCGGGGGCAGAGAGCATGCTTCAGTATATTGGGCACGTGGTCAAATGACTATCGAATTTGACGGGAAAGTGATATTGCGAGACAACCCCAGATTTTCGGACAAAGATGCGTGTTCCGCGATCCCGGTAGTGCCGCTTGCGAAGCGGAAGCAGCAAGCGGTTGCTGATGAAACAGATCGTCTATGTCTACAATGAGGACTTTGCATATTTCACGTTGGCTTCGCTGGAGGATGGCAGTTGAGCCAAGTCTATCAATGGGATCCGGATAAGCAGGGGCCGATGGCGGATATGGGTTGGCATTGGCAGGCCGCGGGCGAATCCTTCACCGTACAACTCTCTGTCAAGGTGTCCCTTTCCTGAACCTGGTGAGTGCTCAGCCAGATAATTTGGTTTCATGGTACTTGGGAGTTTACCATGGTGTAGATCCTCCGTTGGGATAATCTGCGGAATAGGAAACGCTGGGCAATGAAACATCTGTCGTTGGACCATCTTGATCCACCGTGAGTGCGTCTTGTGTGATGGATGAGTTGTGACCATCCCTCCCTTGGTTATGGACCTTCGTCACTAATATGTGTATAATGTCCATGCACAGAACTTCACAGCTTTCGTGGATGCGATACGAACAGCCCCGACCACAGAGATTCCGAGGCAGGGCTGCCTTTCTCGTTCAAACTTGAGCTTGAGCCATCTTGGTTGGATGCTCTGCCTAGCTAGATTCATTCCAGACCATGTGGCAGTGGAGGCAATCCGTAGCCGGCTGGAAAAGCTTATGGAGGCTGATTGGCGTACACAAGCAGAGTCTGCTCGCAGAAAGGAAGGCGACAGGCAAGGGTTATGTGAGGTTGTTTGTTTCTATGGACCTCATCCAACCATCCTAGGACTGATTGTTGAGGTTGTAGGGAGCATTGGAGGGGGAGTGGAGGGGATCGAGGAAGGGAGGGGTAGGAATTCAAGTTGAGTTGACGTTTATGCTGATGTGCTACAGCTTTTCTCATGGGGTCTCTGCTAACGGCTGCGCAGACGTCGTTGATCGTAAACTCCCTTCGCCATGAGATAGGCAATGCAGTTGCATTCAAAGAAACCACATCTGTTGTGGTTTTGGACCGTTGCTGCTATCTACAAACCAAGAAAAGGTTGTGCATATAACAAACTTCCTGACCAGGTAGGCACATGTGGAATTGCTTGAGAAATTGCTTGAGGATATATATCGCGAACTGCCTGAAAAGCCGGACAGGAACATGTGCCTGATCGTGAAAAACTGACTACCAACCTTAGTCCGGTGAGATTCAGGGAATTGTAGCAGCGCTGTGAACTTGAGGGGAATCAGAGTTAAACAGTGAAGCTTGTTGCTTGTCATCAGGGAATCTGTGATGTAGTTCAAGTAAGGTGTCACTCATAAGCGTTCCAAGATCCACAGCTTCCCCTCCTGCTCCATCCTAAGCACCTCTCCTATTCTCCTCAAGAAATCACCCTTGGTGGGTCCTTTCAGTAAATCCCAGTCTACAGTCCACTTCTTGAACCCGTCAAGAGTATTAATAACCTTCCACTGTGACCATAAGCTGGCAGATGGCTGATTTTCGACGATGACATGCGTGAATTTCGGCGACGTCATGATCTCTTCAAATGATAGATTTTCGGTCTTATTGTAAGTCCAAGGCTTTAGAGAAGCTCGCAAAGAGCCGTAAGGTGGGGCATTAAGTTGTAGGAAAAGCGAGGCTCCAGTTTGGGCTGCAAGGTTGGAGACGTGCACATGGGGTGTAGCTAATGCAAATTAGTGTAAATCGTACAGAAAAGATTATCAGTAACATACGGGAAGTCTTTTGCGTGTGATGGAAAGCTGCCAAGGCATGGCCACCAGGGTAATTGGCCATCGAGGCTCGCAATGATAGGGACGAGAGAAGGAAGTTGATCGCAATGAGTCCAGCAGCGAGGAGGAATGTGATACGTCCCAGCAGATTGCTTTTCCGGAGCGAGGCTATCCATCTTGCACCTCTCGCTGCTGCGACGTTGAAAATTGGGACAACATAAATGATGAAACGCCATTCTTTATGACCAAGATTGCTGATAAGGCTGATGAAGACAATGGATGGAATAACGAGGGCACGGGTACGGGAGTCAACAATAATGCCTATTAATGAGAGTGGGAGAGATCCCAAAAGCAGCTTTGGAAGATAGTTGGTCGCATAAGCCCATGGGGGCGAGGTCTATAAGAAATGTGAACAGCATTTGACTTGGTGAGGATGGGACAACGTACACCCCACTCCGAACTTTTGCCTTCGTAAACGTTGAAATAAATCCCCGAAAATTCTGGCCAAAGGGGAAATGTATCCCAAAAGTACGAATCGATGATAATTGTAGCACCTAAAATATTCCGAGTTCGGCTCAAAGCAAGGCGGGAGAAATAACGGCACTTACTTATTGCACAAAGTCCAGATATGATCCCCACTTTCAGCAGCTTGATGAACGTGATCCGCCGCAACACCAGCAGTTGTAAAGCCAGTGGCCCAAGTAGAAGAACGATTTCGGCGCGAATAATTACGGCTGCTAGCGTAAGGAGGGAAAGTGCTCCCGATATATTCCTGTCTGAGGGTTTCGATGCAGGAGCTCTGTTGATCATCAAAAAGGTAGCAATATTGACTGGATTGTGATCAATGCAAGATCCAAAAAAAAGTGATGGAGAAAACATACCAGGGAACAAGGCAATCATGTTCGGAATCGTCCTGCCCATCCAGAACGGGAGATGAAATTGTGAACACGTCAACAGTGTGTAGAGGAATGCGGTTGGTTGACCATAACGGCGAGAAACGGCTCGCCTGATCAGGCACAACCCAGCTGCGTTAACACTGGCCAAGACGAGTCTAACTAAGGAGGATTGAATAACGTCCATCACAAAACCTGGCCGGTGCTCACCAATTATCTGAAAGTCAAATTTGCTGGCCACGAACCCCATTCGATCCGCGGCCCATATGACTGGCCTAGATAGCCATGCCAGTAGGATACTACCTATAAACGACCTTGGAACTGCACCAGGAAACAAGAAGTGGTCGTACTTTCTTCATTTCAGTGCACATTCTCCATTTATTCGATTATCTGCGCACGTTATGAAGCTCATTAACGCCGTAAAATAGAACGTCATGTACTGCATGGAGAGTAAAGCTTTCTTCGACTTTGGTGTATGGTGCAAGAAGAACATAGACCCATCCTGTAGCAAATATCAACGCGTCCTGGGCCGCGCTCATTAAAAGGTGATGGTAAGAGGCAAAGATGTGACTTCCTTGTTTGGAATAGCACCATCTAAGCACTGTCACAATGTCTCCTGATGTTCTTCGGGTTCAAGCAGTACCCTCGCCACATATTTGTCTAGGCCGGTGATGTCAACGACACTTCCCAAGCAGATTTGCACACTGCTATTCACATGAGACCTTCCAAGGCATATAAATACAATACTGACACAATGACGCGACAGATTAGTAAGGGAACTCACTTAACAGGTTTATAAAACCCGCTCGACGGTTCCAGATTGCACACAGATTTCTCCCAAGCTCCAGCCTTGCGAATATGTCACAAAAAGCCTTTTATCTCGACGCGAAATACGGTGGAAAATTCTATGTTGGCTCTGCGCCTATCTACAAGCCAAGTTCAGGGCAGCTGCTGTTGAAGGTCATATCTGCAGCACTTAACCCTGTCGATTGGAAAATCCAAAAATATGGGGTGTTTATGGAGGATTTTCCTGCTATACTAGGAACGGATATTGCTGGTGAGGTTGTTGAAGTCGGCGAAGGGGCAACTAGGTTCTCAATCGGCGACAGAGTGTGAGTGTTACACCAATTCTACGATACCAATCCATGCTCAATTATTGCTTCTGCAGAGTAAGCCAAGGCTCGTTCGTGAACAGCAAGGCAGGGTTCCAGCAGTTCGCTATTACAGGGGCAGCAACTACCGCTAAGGTAAGTTTCTTTTGACGTGCTAGCCTGGCTCTCAACCAATCGTTACTCCAGATCCCACCCGGTTTGACCTTTGACCAGGCCTCGACAATACCTGTGGCCATCGCTGTTGTTTACGTCGGCCTATTCAACCAGAACCCACATGGCGCGGGCTTTGCCCCACCAATAAACCCCCCAACCCAAACTGACCTATCGGCTGCACCCATCGTCATACTTGGCGGCGCCAGCTCCGTAGGTCAATTCGGTATGTTCTTAGTCAAGTCAACATTTTTAAATATCAAACTAATCATGCCTGTTACATAGCCATTCAGCTTGCTAAGCTTGCTGGCTTTGCTCCAATCATAACCACTGCAAGCCTGAAACATACTGAAACCCTCAAATCTTTCGGAGCAACCCATGTTTTCGACAGAAACATTGACTCAACAAAGCTGGCATCCGAAATCTCCACAGTCACGTCGAAACCGATTAAAATCGTTTACGATGCAATCTCATCTGCCGAGACGCAGCAGACTGGCCTCAGGCTTCTTGCTTCGGGCGGCCAATTAGTATTAGTGTTGCATGCGGATGCCAATCTCGCGAAGCCAGCTGATAAGATTGTGATTGAAGCACTCGGGATACATGCATTGCCCCACAACTCCGCCCTTCTCTCCGAAATGTATAATCACCTTACCGAATGGCTTGAGAGAGGAGCAATTCGCGTGAGTTCTCAGTGTCTTGTTCTGGAATAACTATCTCTCAAACGAAACCATAGCCAAACAATGTCGAAGTTCTTCCCAACGGTCTCAACGGAATCGAAGCGGGCTTGGATAAATTGCGAAATGATCAGGTTTCTGGATCCAAGCTCATTGCTAAACCGCAAGAGACTGTCTAAAGCATGTTATGTATCAACTTTTATGCCTCATTCCAGTCTATATGATGTAGCTGCATTCCCTCGACCAGATGATAAGGTCCCCAAGTGAGATTAAAATTCACCTTTTTAATGCATTGTTGCCTATCATAGGCGAAACTTGGACGCTAGCTCTTCATTGTCTGGAGTGTTTCATGCAAATCCTCTGGCTCGAAACACTGAAAAAATTATGGATTTCGACGCTGCCAATAATTGAAGTCATTCACTGGTCCCTATGGGATCATAAAATTGGTTTGTGATGCTGGCAACTTGTGAAAGTTCTGCGTATATTTCAACTCTTCTTCTGGACGAGAGGGCCCAAGAAGCAGCCAGCAATACTTACAATATGGAATGTAGGGTTGCGTGTAAAAGTCGGGGTTTTTTTACAAAGTGTAATTTACATGTGTAATTTACAGTAATTTACTAATTTTTTACCAAACCAGATATTGGGCATGTAAAATATGTAAATAATTCCTGGAGGGTATCAGGATTCAGGTCAGGCTCACAAACACTGTCTCGAAGCAAACTCGACCGACCCCACTGATGTCTACCTGTATTGGCTTGCCATTGTCGTGAAGATGAAACAAACCCTCCAGACTGCATGCCTTCCTGATGAGTCATGCATTTCCATTAAAATTACATTTTTATGTATCCCCACAGACTACGTGCAGTCATCAATCCTGAAAAACCCCAACCCTCTCACTTTCAACATTACCCTCCCTGCCAAAGTGCCGCCAAAGGTGCCACCTGGTATTCGCAACCCGAAAACCTTCCTGGAGGTTGGCCGATACCTCCATATGTTGCTTGTTGGTGCGACCCTTTTTTAGCCCAATGGAAGGAGATGCCAAAGGCATTCGGGAAGGCTTACCAGACACAGTTCATCACCTATGCACAAGGGGCCTATCCATTTACTACCCCACTCACAGCTGGCCAGACTCCGCTTCAGTGGTGGATAACGTTCGAAGGGGCTGAGCATGGAGGGATTCTGGCAGTGAGTCCCATGTCATCGAGCGGCTGCTTCGTCCCATTGGCAATGACGAGGGCCGAGATGAGGCAGGATAAAAGGCGAACTATGAGGAGGAGGAGGATGAGAAGGACGTGGATTTGAAACCGCAAGGTTCCACCCCCCCGTCGAGTGCCGTGCTGCCTGTTGATCGGAGATTGATTTATGCTCGGATGAGCTCGCTGAGATTCTTGCAGACGGCCCCATTTCACGCATGAAGAAGTCCAAGGTGGCCGAGAAGAGCCGTTGCTAAGGACGAGGTGGATGACGAGGATGCTGGTGGTGTCTTTGAACTAAACGATTGGGTGTAGAGAGCTGCAGTGCCCTCGGCGTCACTCCATTTCCCTGCCGAAATTTTGGCACGTGACTCTACACGTGACTGGCGAAAATATTGTAATTTACACCGTAATTTACCTTATTTACCCTCGCCAAAAATCACCCTCGTAATTTACATAATTTTAAACCTAGGTGGAGTTTTATACGCAACCCTAATGGAATGCTAGACAAAAGGGCTATATTCGAGATTTATTCATTAGTTCTATTACGCACGTGACGTTGATAAATGACGAAGTGGCTCCGCAGTGTTGACTGTTGAGTGACTGATGGCCTTCACTGCGCCTCTTTTCTTCCTACCACCATGGTCAGATCCTCAGATGTTATCCTTGTTCTTGTAGGTGCCGTCCTTGACGCCTCAGCGCTGGTTGCTTACTATCATTCAGGTCGCCATTCTCTTCCCACCCGCAGCCGCGGGAATGGTCACTGGCTGTGGATGTGATCTTCTCATCAATATCTTATTAACTATGTATGTTTCTTTCAAGTTCGTCGTTTGGGCAGTGTCCTGCTATTGGTCAGATTTGACGGCAACGCCTCGAAGATTGCCGCTCGAATATCGATGTCCTGTCAAATCACATACTGACCTCTTTAATCCCTGCGCAGTCTTGGATATATTCCTGGCCATATTCACGCCTTCTGGTTAATATATAAGAAGATGCAAGCAGAGGAGCGATACGGGAACGGCGGTTTCTACTGTAAGTGATTTCATTTGATTGCCGATTTTCTCCAAATTTTGCACCCTTTACCACGATGCATTTATTAATAATCATAACAGATGTTGGAAGTGGGCAATACGAACCACTCTACCAGGCTCCTGAGGAGCAGCATCATCATCATCACCCTCACCATCAGCCGCAGCAAGCGCCGTACTACGGCGCCACCGGTCAGTAGGCGGATCCCACCGGAAATCATTGCGCATTCCAAACTATATCCTCTACGACAAGATCTCCTCTTAAAGCCATTGAAATTTGTTGATTCGTGATACCCAAATGCAAGTGGGAAACGGGTTAATCGTGGAGAGGGTGGTTTCACGTAGAATTCTATTTCATTGGTTTTCAGTCTGTTCAACCTTCCTCGTTTCTTGAATGTATTATCTGTTTGAATTATAGGCCAAGCACAAGATGCTCTACGTTACCTCAAAACAACTGGCTCATCAACGCCATGATTGCACGTGGACTCTTTGAAGTTCATCGGGATTCGGGAGCAAGCTGTCCCGTCATGCCATGCAGGACTGCTAACCCTGGGACACAATGGAAAGCGCGCTGATGAGAACTAAAGTTAGACACTCGGGCTCCCAAACATGCGTACCTCACGGGTGTCAGCATTCTCTATCCCCACACCGATACCATGGCCCCCCCTGGACTTACATCCCTAAGGGGGTGCACGGACTCGGGATGCTGTTCACCACAAAGCCGTGATCTGTCATTTATAGCATGACTTACCCCTTGGGATTAGACAGACAGACTCTAAAGCACGGAGGGAAAGGCACATGCGTGGAGTACGGGATGAGACCCATGCATCTGGCAGCTATGGCCCCCGCTCTAACCTGATTGATTGTCCCAATGATGGCCGTGATGGTGTCAGTGGGCAATGGGCATAGTCAAAGGGGCTGGTTTCAAACGTGTATAGTGTCCCTCGAACCACTCCCCCGTATGTTGGTAACAGGTTCACGATCAGGGGAGCTGCCAGGCGGCGTACTTATCTGCTTAAGTCTAACCGTTAAATGTTAACTCCGTCGTTTCAACCTTTCCGTACTTACCCCAGACAAAGGGGAGGGTAGCAACCGGCGTGTCATGCAACACTAGCACGGGTGCGAACTGGCCAGATGATGGTGGGTTTCTAAATTAACAATTTACAGTTACATGTACAAGTCAGCGTTGGTAAATAGCGGTGGCTAATCAGTAAATACAGTCGCCCGAAAAGTGAAAATGTCCAAGGGGACAATCGGAAAAAGGAATGCGACCCAAGCCCCGGATTTTAAACAAGATTAACTTCCCGTAATGTTTTGATAAGGATAGAGTCATGGACTGCGTGCGAGGCGATCATGAACTTTTGGAGCAAAATGACATCGGAAGAAGGGACGTACTCAGGCGAATGACTTTTGCAGTTCGTCGAATATCCTGTCAGATTCGTTGGGCGTTGATAAATGCTCGAGATATGTGGAAAGGAGACAGACTGACAATCGCGCAAGTTAGGTGTGCGTGTACCCTCCTCTCTTTGTAAGTAGAGTATCGGCGGTGCACGCCGACGAAGTCATCCAGAATGACTTTCAGGTGTCAATGCTTCAGCTGGGGCGGTGAAGGTATAAGAGGTGGGTTCACATTTTGCAACTGATTTTGCTTCATTCGGATTCTCTGTACCATACGATGGTACGTAGTTCACAAATTGCTGTCCGGCTTTGAGCTTATTCTCTAGAATATCATATTTGTTGAGAAAGAGCACAAATTCGACTCTGGACAGAATCTTATTCGCGCAAATTGATCGCCACAGTTTTCGTGAATCGTGCTGTTAACAAGAATTTTAGGAACTGCTTGCTTCAAAGTTTGGGCTGTGAGCAGCTGACCAGTCGGTTGAGGTCCTCGTTGTCTGACAATACTTGATCAAAAGCGGATATGGGTGCGAGGAAAATGATCAAATTCACTAGGGCGGAATCTAATCAGTCCGTCAGTCGAGAACCGGTAGAACGAACGCTAACCATCGTCAAAGAACTGCGCCCATGCAGCTGCACACAAGCTTTTTGTTACTTTGCCATTTTCACCCATGATTAATAGAGCACGGAACCTCTTTGACTTTGGCTCCCACCGACATCATAAATCGTCCACTGCTTTGAAGCATGTGGCGTGTTAAACTCGGCTATCAGAGGGCTAGCATGAGTTGTGGTAGCCATTTAGGAAAGAGGTCACAAACTAGTCTCCACCCTGATGGTGACTGCTTCGGGGCCAGTCGTTATCACTCGTGCTTTGAGAATATCCGCTGGTTTATATGGTATTAAGGTGTTAAGAAGCACTCCCATGGGCTGATAAGAACACATACCTGGCGTGGGTGTGTAATCCTCGCTTGTAATGCGCTTAATGTCATGCAGAAAGCTACGAGCATCAATTTCCCTCATGCGTCGGAGAAGGAGTGTGCACTTACAACCCAGGTTGATCTTCGAGTGCGATTTGCGCAGCCTGTAAACACGTCTGAACGAACGTGCTCGTCCAGAGACGCGCCATGTCGCGGGCACATGCTGCAATTATGCGTTTGTTCTGTGTGTCTTGTCGATCCAGTGTTGATGCCGGTGTTGATTTGCTACCGGCTAAAGATGACCTGGTACGAGTGAGAGACTTCCAACTTGTCCCAGAGGGAAGGGCAATTTCAGAAGCTTTGGCAGGATTATACTTGCGATGTGATGGTAAGCCGACTGAGCGGGCTATATCTGAGCCGGAAAGTGCATCAGTAAGGCTTATTTCGACAACCCGGAGAGGTGACAATCGCGCGCAAAGTACGCGCAGTTCTGGGGTAATATTACCAATCGCAAGTTGAGGCTGATGTGGTGAGCTGCCGTCAAGACAGGCGTGGCGATGGGGGAACGCGTTATGCAGAAAGTCCAGGATGAAGTTGATGGATCGGACGAGGTTCAGTTGGATGACCGGACGCCACATAATTGCCTGCACGGGTGTCACCGATTACGAATTCAAACAGATGGAGGGTACCAACCTCCTCTTGAAAGGCTTTAGGAGCGAAAAGAAGGTGAAAGTTCTTGAGAATAGTTGATTTTCCAGACTCGGCTTGGCCTATACTCAAACGTAAGCCGCTGTTGTTGAAAATAGGTATTCAACACATCATACACTAACCAAGGAGAAGAATCTTGAGGGCCGATGTTTCGCGCAATCGCTCACGTTCGCGGTCAAGTTCGAGGTCAATCAGGTTACTAATTTTCTTCGCCTCTGCCTCATTCCTCAATCGTTCAGCTCGGATGTCGTCTGGTTCATCCGTGGGTGGTTGGGGTGGCCATTTTGTGTCCGATTTGAAGCTGAAGGACTGTCTGGACATTGAACAAAGGTTCGACTTGAGGGTATGGTGATAAAGAAGGGTGATACCATCGATGTCAATCGGAAGAAGACCATGGTAGGGTGCGTGGCGGTCAAATTGGGCGAGCGATAGGCACACTTTGTTTCCATTTTGAATTGATCTAGGACCTGCTGTTTGGCAATTGTGTAAGTTATATATGTATATTGAACGACTGGAATTCCGTACTTCGCCAGCACCGAAGCTTAGTCGGGAAAATATCTTCGAGAGGTGAGAGTATTCATTCCCTTGGAAGATCGGGAGTGATGGTAACCAGAAGGGAAGACCGAACCCATGAAGCCTCGTGTGAGCCACCCAATGGCGAATTACAAAGAGCCGTTATCAGATGCCTTCTTTTCAGTAGATCGGCAGTATAGTATTGGGCAAGCTAAAAGCAGCCCATCTTGGGAAGCGAACCCAAGATGCTTCTCGAGAAACCTTGGCGACGCTAGGCAAGTCCAGAACCATCGACGAAAGTTCAATTTCAGCAGAGAGGCTTTCAGGATCATCAAGAGGCGTCAAGAGTACTAGCGCCAGAGCTTTCAAGTTTCAGCTCAACGCTAGCATATTTTGAAAGCGGTCTTCTAACTGCTTGAGGGGGGGGGGGGGGGTGGTTATGGTACATTGGATTATTACAGAGCAGTCATTAACGGTTCAGGCCATTCATGTACATTTCGGCAAGGGAAAGCTATTCTTGAGGACAAAATATGTCTGGAGGGGCGCAAAGCGGTCTGAAGGCATTAATCATAGTGACAAATTTTTCAGAGTCTGATGGGCTGCCGCCATCGAAAAGAAAAACGTGGAGATCTAGGGCTTTGATTTGGTAGACAACAGTGTATCTCCTCCAAGATTATACAGCGGATTCGGCCCCCTCAGCCCACACGCTCAGGGGTCCACGCCGCATCTGTCCCCATAACGAACACCACGTCCTCCTCGTCATCATCGTCGTTCTCAGGGTCGGTGTCCTTGTCTGCTTCTCCACCAATCACCTGACTTGCGCCTTGGTTGTTGCAGCACATATTGGCCTCATTCTGTTGGCTGCTGTGGTTGAAGGGGTGGTTGAACATTTGGCCATTCTCTTGTGCAGAGCCCGCGTCCTGATAAGGATTGCTGTTGTGTGTCTCACTGTAGTCATTACTCGGCCGAGCTGGCGCAGCATCAGGGAGAACAAAGTTCTCCCAACCCCCCATTCGAACCCATGTCCCGCTTAGTTGCACCACTGACGACAAGTGGAGCACTTCGGTTACCAATTGCACGTCCATAGTCAGCCGCCTAACGCGGTTGAAGGAAGCGATTAAAGAAATCGGGATCCAGCCATTCGAATCCATCTGTATAAAGGAATAAAGATTAATAAACTGGGTTCGAAAGTAGGGTAATTTGAACTCGCATTTTGACGCAGAAAATAATCTTGGGCCATATTTTGCGGGCTAAGGTAGTATTCAAGCTGGCCAAGAAGGTAGTACCGAGTTGGGTCCAAGGGGAAGGATAACGGTGTCATTGGCACAGGCACTGGAGGGTTCGGTTGTGATGGGGGTACAGGTGCTAGCGGTGTAGGCGGATATATTTCGTAGCCGGTTGGAATGTATGTGGTTAACTGTTGACGTGGTGGGGGAAAGTATCCATTCGAATGAGAACTGGGGGGGATCATAGGCTGGAAAGGGGTTGGAGGTGATATCCTGAAAGGCGTATGAGACGGCAAGGAAGGTTGAAGGTATCCTCCGCGGTTATGGTGATTTCGGTGGTATCCCCTGGAGAATCCACCCCCCCGTCCCCTTCGTCCGGAATAAACACCCCTATCGTTGGCGTATCGTCCGCCATTGTATGGTGCCCCTCGCCGCGGTCGGATCTTCATTGTCGAATCATCCTGCTCAACCACAGTAGGATTGAAATCAGTGTCCTGCTTCCTCTCTTGAGCATTTTCAACTTCGCGAAGGAGCTTCTCCTGCTCCCTCTCATTTTGCCTCTGCAATCGCTCGATCTGGGTTAATACAGGCGCAAACCCTGTGCCACTTGCTGGCCCAAAGCCAAAGCCGAAATCCTTCACTTCAAACTCATCTTCGTGTGGAGGATCTTCGTGTACAGGCATGGGGTCAGAGAATGTGGGTGCCTGAAGAGCTGGTTCAAAAATTCCAGCATTTTGTTTCAGAGGGAGAGCTGAAACTGTTGATTCCGTCGATGCTGACGGAATCGGACCCTCTATTGGTGGGTCTTGCTGCCTGAGGGGTGGGAGATCGTTGGTCTGCGTGTTTGTCGTTCCGAACTCCCACTTCATTGTTCCCGGCTCCGATACGTTGATCACCTTCACAGCTGTGTCCTCAATCTCAGTATCGGATACCTTCACGTTCCCATCGAACTTATCTGCGGCTGAGGTTTCCCTTTCGCCTCCTTTAGCATTGCGCGTCCGAGACCGCAGTCGTGCAAGACTAGGTTCTCCCTGAGTTACACCAATCGCCATTGCCACGAATGTTTTTTCCAGCTCTGGCATGCCATTGCTATTCCTTGGCGCTATTTGGGAGGGTACGGTGCTTGGTGACTGGCTGGCCTCTGGCGTATTGAGGCTTCCAAAAATTACTCGATTTTTTACGCCATTCGACTGGGCCGTACCAGCGGCCCCTAGGCCAAACGACGCGGCTGAGTGGCCATTATATTCGCGACGCTTCGGCACCGCTGATAGATGACTATTGTGAGAAACTGATTGCTGGAGGAGGGCTGAATCAATGTTCGATGATGATGAGGAAGGGTAGGAGGGAGTGTGGCTGCCAGAACTGGAGTGACTACGCCCATTCCAATTTATATAGGGTGGCGTAGATGATGAAGCAGCACCAGTATCGTATGGTCGCAAGTTGGGATATGTCTGATAAGGGGGGAAAGCACCAGAATGTAACAGGTGTGAGGGCGATGGATATATGGAGTCATGTTGAGGGTGAGCGCCAATGATTGCGGGGGAAGAAATGTATTCGGATTGATTATGTGACACAGGCTCTGGTGGTAGTTCGCCAAGTTGGTTTACAAGGTTGTTAGCTGGTAGACCTAAAGGCTGGCTCGCATTGTTGAAATTAATAGGATGCGACTTGTGAGTGGATTGAATGGGACGAGGGGAACTCCTTCCCGACAGGGCATACGGAAATTCATTATGATTTGGTGTATCGTCAGCGGTTAGTCGTCTGCCCCTTGGCTGCTGTGGACTGGAATGAATGCTGCCAGATCTACTCTGATTTCTGGATTGAACTACTGATTGCGAAGCAGAATTTCGGCTGGAATACGAAGTTTTATGACCTTGACTTCCCGAAGTCGCCACCGAAGTGTTCCTGGGCGTGGCGTGGGTTGGCTCTGATTCATACTGAATGCCTTTACGAGAATTTGAACGAGAAGCTTTCAAAATTTCGTCGGCCGCTGCTTGAAGTTCCTCAGGGGGTATGGGGACCCATTTTGTCCTCTCGCCTGTAAGCATAATAGTAGGAGGAGGGGATTGCATTTGGTAAGTAGTTGCAAAACACGACAATGGAAATACAGAAGGAAATGGCCAAGACCAGGGAGGAAGTGTAAAATAAGATATTAGGGTTAAAAAGACGCACTCTTCCGAGGTGAAACCAGACGAGCATCAGCAGCATCATCGATCCCATTAACAACTTCAGTTTCCTTGGGTATTGAAGATCCCACTATCGCTGCCTTCCCGACTTCTGGCCAACTGTCTGAGGGTAATGGATTAGCGGATAAAACTTGCAAATGTATTGGTTTAGGGGGGGTTCGTATCACAAAAGGATCGTCGTTGGTGTCAGATGAGGATTCTGTAAGCTTTGCATTTGAATCGGCAGGTGCCTTCGCAGACAAATGCGAGGGCATTTGTATGACATTGGTATTTTGTGACAGCAGACGTGGAGCTTGCAAGCCATTTGGGACTCTCGCAGTTGCGTGGACCGAGCGAGCAGCCATTTGTTCTTTTCTGACATTCCAAATATTGACGACTGGTGACTTTTGAGTGGATGTATGTTCTGCCACTACCGATAGAGCCTTCATGGCAAGTTCGCTGGATGCCTCTGCGGTTTTGCTCGTTGAGACACTGGGGAATGCTGATGTTGTGGGCGATGCAGGAACAGGCTTTGTAGGTGATCTACCAGCGGTCAAGGGTTCTACTACCGTAGTTGATCGAGGAGGATTGGATGACAAGGCATCTACGGCAACAGCATTGGTTGGTAGCGACTGTATAGTGTTGCGATGAGGATGCTGTGCAACAGAGGGAGCTTTAAGCTTCTGCGCCTTCTTTGCGCGGTCAGCATATGAAAGTGGTGAGGGTTGTGTAGATAAAGGTGAGGCAGATGGGACCATTTGGATAAGGGTCAGATAAGCGTTGAACGAGGGAGATGGCACAGATATCCCCTGATTCAGGTTCAAGATGAGCTGCTACCAAAGCACTGGAAAAAAAAAAGGGGGAAAGGCTGAGCGGGAGGTGGTTGGTCAGGACACTTGTTGCTCGGTGGGAATTCGGACCAAAGACCAGGGCTGGTGGTGGTCGGAGAAGAAGGCAGACTTTGCGTTCAGTCGCGTAAGAAAGACCCTGTTCCCACGCCAATAATATTCCATCTCAAACCGCCACATATTTATTGTTATTTACTTTAGGAGCTGTAGGCTACCACCACCTCGTTCCGTAAGACCTGTCGAGCAGCCACCAATGCCTTCCCCAGCAAATTCAAGCCCCATCTATCCGTGACATTCATAGCATTTTTCTCTCCGAACCCAATTCCCCAAATTCGATCTCGTGGACTGGCTTCAACAATCATTCGATCCCCCGTCTCCAGCAGCTTTTCCTTCAGATCTTTATTCTGCATAAATTTGAGCAACGTCCCTTTTAGAACTATATCCTCTCTATTTTCCTTCCAAGTCTTGTCGTCGAAGCCTTGTACTTTGCGCCCAAGTGCCTTGACCTCAGCCATAGCACCTGATGTCACCGTTGTCACCGCCAGTATCTCACGCGCAATCTCGTTATCGGAAAACAGCAATGCTTTTTGTACCATCATCCAATGCTCGGCGGATATAAATGTGACCTCTTCTACTTTGTCTTCAATTGTGATTTCAGCTTTGAATGAGGACGGATACCATTGCGAAGCCCATCCGCTGCCCTCCAAATAAGCACAGCCATGGCAATCCAGGTAATATCAGACTTACTAAGCCCCATTCGTTTTCCAGAAAAAGACAAAGTCCTCTCGGCTAAGCATGGTGCTACTGATGGTTCAGGTTACAGGGTGTGCCCGTTCATCGATGAAACGCGACGTGACTTATACCTAATGTTGATAATTACTGAGTCATAGCACCGAATCAGGACAAGTCATGTTTTCCAAGTCCGATACAGCGCTGAAGCTCCGAGTTAAGTTTGAAGAGTCAGTCTGGGTGACTCGCTGTAGGAAAATGCAACTCGAACGCAGGAATCTCGCATTCAAAGATTTACACGCCCCTAACACACGTTTGAAGGTGGGTTGACTTTGCGTTTCGCTACTAATCAACCTCGGGACGAGCCACTGCGCCACCGATGATTGTCATTAGGTTAATTTGGCCTCGTCAACCGTGACGGCGCTGGGTGGGAAGTTCGTACCAGAAGCAAGGGTATTTATTTCAATACTAATAACATGCCCTCCTCAGAATCGGGTTGTCGACGTCAATGAATCGTCGTCGTCGTCATGGTAGGTTCTTTATTGCAAGGTGAAAATCCTTTTATGGTGAGGGTTTTTGATGACCATCTAGACACCTGAAACGGTTGCATTATACGGTGATTTGTGCCTCTTCTGATGGTAGGCAAAAACTTGGAACGCTAGGTATACATGACACATGTGAATCCTCGCGATAAAGTGGCGAAAGTCTGATGCATTGGGAGCTATCAGGGGATCCTCCACATCGCTATGCCGCTCCGCTCCTTGTCAATTTCTTTTTTGGCCTCTTTACTCCCCTTGCTTCTGACTGCGGCTGCCACCATCAGAGTTACAGCATTTCTAAGAACAGCTCTGTGGTTGTTTGCATCTTCATCTGCTTCCTCGAGAGTTACCCTGTCCCAGTCTGTGCAGAGGTCCAGATACTCAAACAAAACTTGCACAACCCCCTCAAACCGTCCGCTGGAGCTGTTGGACCCTTCCTGAGGCAACTCTAGAGTTGGTCCAGCGTCAATCCATCCCATGCTACAAGTGGTGCGCCCACTTTTACTGGGATCACGACTGCAGGACACCCATTCAGCAGGACGTAGTTGATCACGCTCTCTCCTGGGCGAGCGCTTGTGGACCAGATCTTGCGATGTGGTTTCAGCCCGACAACAAGAATTACCATTCTCCGAGGGATAAGCAGCTGTGGAAGGAGCGCCAAAGAAGGCTCTGGAGAAGGAATTCGCGAGCCATTAAACATGTTCGACAAGGAAAATAAAGAGGGTATTCCGAGGGGCACGTGCATTTCTTTCGCTACAACAGGGTGCGCCTCTGGTGATTTAACAGCCTTGCATAGAATGATCGCAGAGGCGGATTCTGCCAGGAGTGTTTCACCCAACCTGTAATCACCTTGGGATTAGGCAGAATCAGAGTATGTCATGGAACTGCCCGAGTGCAAACACACCTGATAGGAAAGGGCCATGACAGAAGATGATGTCGGGTTTCATGGTTCGTGGGATGGTTGGTCTTCTGCCACTGGCAAACAGATAGGGCGAGAACCATCCTTTCTCAACGGCTAGGTAATCTTTTACCGATGAAAACAGGGAGCTATCGCTGAGTTGGGACAAGGCATAAATCCAGACATCAAGAGGCTGAAGCAAACGAACTCACCTATGCAACGAACTGCGATAAAATCCAAGGGCAGCATCTTCCATTGTATGCTTATAGATCAACGTGATCAAGAGGATTTTCACGCCCGTTGTTTCAAGCCTCTCCGAGTGGATGGGCACAATCGCTTTGATCGATTTATCGAAGACTAAATCGTTCGCAAGCTTCGCGCTGAGAGCGAAGCCAGCATGTAGGCCAAGTTCGACGAGGATAGTGTCTCCAAAAGTGGCGAGCACAACATCCGAAACGGGCCCCATCCTGTGGTTACATGTATAGGACAGATAAGCGTGGTAAAGTAGCACCTACACTGGAGCAGCAACTGCTGCCATACCGCCCTAGTAAGCGTTTAAGTATAAATGCGCTTTGCCCACCACGGATATTTGGGCAAAAACAAAGGGCACCTACGGTCGCGACGATCACAGTGTGCACAGCAAGGTCACGAAATCGGATACATGGGAGAGACAATGGAGATGAATCACCCCACTAAAGCTGACGATCAACATCTAGTGCTTACCCGCCATCAACAGGACGTGAAACAGTTCGACGTACAGGAGAGAGGCAAATAACGCTGGTTCCTGCTGCTCGGAGCGATTCGTAAGACGACATAACAATCCTGCCTGTCATAGACTAGCATT
Source organism: Phaeolepiota aurea (assembly GCA_036937095.1). Lineage (NCBI taxonomy): Eukaryota > Fungi > Basidiomycota > Agaricomycetes > Agaricales > Squamanitaceae > Phaeolepiota > Phaeolepiota aurea. Next base: position 34,434 of record JASFDG010000065.1, read on the forward strand.
TAAACTCTCATCAGATCGCTATAAGTCTGGCTTTCGTAGCCAGAAGAGAAGGAGCAGTACGCCGTTTGCCGGACTCATTCCCAGCCTCGCGGGTGATGATACACGCAATCAGTGATCAGATTTGTGACAGAATGGGCCCAGAAACACCTCTAGTGCATGTGGCCGTAGAGGGCTAGTATTACGGATTTATGTTGAACTTACAGCAACGAGTTTTCGAACTATCCATGGCGCAGCTTTTTCCAGTTCGTCTGAATCCTGTATAGACGCAGGGTCAACAGGGGCAAGAGGGGACACAGCAGGCATGGTAGGGTCAATCATGATGATCGATGAGCGCTGAGCAAGGGCAAGTTATATAATATTATATCCTACATGAAAGGCCTGATTTGGGTGACCCGCTGTCGTCCTCTGTCGGCCCAAGAACTACTAGTATGCCTATCGGTGTTGCCGTAACAACAGGAAGCACTTTTTATTTATCTTGGGCACTTTCCAATCAATACATTGAGACCTTGCAACTACAATAACAGCGTCGACACATTTACTAGTGCTCTTCCCTAGACCTCTTCAGCCACATGAACTGAACCAGTCCTTGCATCTGACCAAGAGCATTAAATATCAACTCTTTCGAACGAATCACATGAACATCCACACGTTTAGGACGTTGAAGATCCCATTCTCCCGTCTGAGTGACGAGGGCTCGTTGAGGCCGTCGATGACTACGGGCTATCCTAAGCCATCTAGTAGCGATAGTGAGACTAGCAGAGTCGCAAAATCAATCAGCAGTATGCCAGTGTAAAAATCGGATGCAACATACAGGCTTGTAAGGGCCTTGCACAGGGATATCAAGGTATGTCGATTGAGTCTCGGACAGGGTGGTCAACTTGACGTTCAATTGGGCAAGATGGGCACGGGCAACTTCTTCATCAAGATGTTTGGGCAGCATATGAACACCCAGAGGAAATTGTTCAGGGGTAGTCCAAAGCGCGATTTGCGCGAGAACCTGGTTAGCAAAGGAGCAGGACATGACAAACGAAGGGTGGCCAGTAGCACAGCTACAATGGATCTGAGCATATGTATTGGCATTTCGGGAAGATAACTCACCCCAAATTGACAAGGCGACCTTCTGCAAGGAGAATGATATGACGGCCAGAGGGCATGGTGAATCGATCGACCTGGGGCTTTACGTTGGAAACTGACTTAGCATTTGCCTTCAACCAAGCAACGTCGATCTCGACATCAAAGTGGCCAATGCTTCAACATAAGTTAATAGGGTTGTTCGTGAACATACCACCATTCACCTACTTGCAGACAATGGCATCCTCGGGCATCACGGAGAAGTGGTCTCCTGTGATAATATCTCGGTTGCCAGTCGTGGTAACAAAGACATTGCTTCGCGGTGCGGCATCTTCCATCGTGGTGACCTCGTAACCAGCCATAGCAGCCTGAAGGGCGTTGATGGGGTCGATTTCGGTGATCAGGACACGGGCGCCGTACGACTTCAAGGATTCGGCGCACTGCATACGAATAAGCAAGCGAGAATTTAAGCATAATATATGATGCATACTCCTTTGCCTACATCCCCATAGCCAGCGACGACAGCAACCTTTCCAGCAAGCATGACATCGGTAGCGCGCTTGATACCGTCGACCAATGACTCGCGACATCCGTAGTAGTTGTCAAACTTGGACTTAGTGACGGAATCATTCACATTGATGGCAGGAATCTTGAGTTCACCATCACGGAAGGCTTTGTAGAGGTGATGCACACCAGTTGTAGTTTCTTCGGAAACGCCACGGATTCCTGGTTTGCTTGTTATTATCGTAATTTAAAATTGAGAGTGATTGGAAACAGTACCTTGAAGATACTGAGGGAATTTCTTGTGCACAAGGGTGGTCAAGTCACCACCATCGTCGAGGATCATGTTCAAGGGCTTTCCGCCGCTGAAGCCGGTGATAGTCTGCTCAATACACCAGTTGTACTCTTCCTCTGTCTCACCTTTCCACGCGAAAACTGGCACTCCAGTGGCAGCAATTCTATCGTGTCAATATTATACTAGGTCACCAGCTGATTATGGATGCAACTTACGCAGCCGCGGCATGATCTTGGGTGGAGAAGATATTCTACAATCTCTGGTGAGGCCCTTGGCCAAAATCAGACTTGAAGAACGACCTACGCAAGAGGACCACGTAACCTCTGCACCCAGCGCCGTAAGGGTCTCGATGAGGACTGCAGTTTGAATGGTCCTATTAATTTTAGTCCAAAAAGGGATCATGGGGTTGGTAAACTGGATGGTACATGTGGAGACATCCGGCGATGCGAGCACTCTTCAGAGGTTGCGAAGCAGCGTGCTTTGAGATAGATGTCGGGAAATCAGTTAAACATTGCACAGCCAAAATCCACCTTTTCCCGCAAATACATGAGTCCGGGCATTTCATTCTACGATGCCAACAAATTTAGCAAAGCGATGTCAGGAAGGCAAGAATGGTGGTTACCTCAGCGATTTCGATCTCTTTGCGACCAAATGCAGCGAGGGATACATCTACGACTTCGTTAAGCTGGTGGATCTGATGGTGCCCTTGTATTGCTGCTCACCGGCGACTTTAAAAACCATTTTTGCAGATATGAAAGATGAAGATGAGATGATTGTAGATAACAGAGACTCGGGCCTATTTTTTTTTTAAGTCGAAGGGTTTTATTTTGTTTCCACGTGACCATGGCCATCACCGAACTATTTTAAAATTGTAGGTCGTCAAGAGAACGTCGTGTATGTTTGCCCAATGCCCAATGGCTTCAAGAAATCCATTGGATAACTCGCCAGGAAACTGTCAAGTAGTAGAGATTGTGCAATACACCTGCAACCTTAATCAGACACTACAGGGTTGTCCTGAAATACGTTGCTTCCCGATCCCTCGCCTATTTCGTCTGTGAGTGGTGCATAACCTGGGGAATAACCACAATCACTAATAAGCTGACAGATGCCCTGGACAGCCAGCTGTGGAGATAACTACTTCTGTCAAAATTGATATGACAACAGGAGAGGTTGAAATTGACAAGTGCTTCAATTTTCTGGCTCATGGATTGCTCATCCTCAAGGCTTCCCCTTCAAGGAATGCCGCAACCAAAGGGAAGCCATGGGTAAATGTAACTCGATACCCCGAGAAACCGACTCTAGAATGATGCGCCCCGAAGTCCCCCATTTTAAACTTCCGGTATAGGTCAACATCTGTATTTTTCACAACAGAGTCAGGTGGCTTGGTAATACAAGTGTTTTGATGCCTTTGTCAAAACAGCGACTGGAGAAACACTCCAGCAAAAGTTTAAACCAGGGTCAGTCAGAAAGCCTCGTCGTGATCCGGTCGAGATCGGGGGTATGTTTAAATTTACCCTTAGGTCTCGTTAGGCCCACCAAGAGATCATTTGATCAGGCTCTTGAAACTTGCTAATATGCTGGAGATCTCGCCAAATCTTAGAATCATTGATACATCAAGATTTGGACGAACTAAGTCGTTTTCACTAACCATCAAAGGGCTAACAATGTATCCTCCGTCACAGCCTTCGTGAGCCGTGGATCTTGCCCTAGTTGTTATGTTTGTGGGCCTCCTTCGCGACATCGGGTTGATTTTGAACGTACGCGGTTTTTGACCGCATCCATCGTCCAGGTAGCTATAACCCAGCAAAAGCTTTGTGGTTACTCCCGCCACCAGCCTCTTGTACTTTGCTTCTTGATTTGCACCGCCAATGATGATGCGCGACGCCGAAGTCAGTTGGATACAACACGATGGCAATACTCAAGAGAAATCCATTGGCATTAAAGAGGAGTCGATTGAGAGAGTATCTTCATTGTTCTCCCGCCCTCCTTCTACTTCCCAATCTATCACCTCGGCCCCCCACCCTTCCTCTTCCGGCCGAGGCTCGACATTGTCCCTTGCTGGGCCCAAAAGACAAAGACCCTATCCTTCTTTATCTCGAGAAACGATTCGCGCCGACGTGCCTAACACGATGCCTCCTTCACCAGCTTGGACTAGAAACGGAACTAACAGGCCACACGCTCAACGGGCTTCCGACAGTGCTGGCAGCCCGCCATACCCCACCTCTCACCCATATTTAAATGTACGTATTGAATCTATTCTCACCCCGAAAACGAACTGGATGAGTTTTAGGATGCAATGATAACACCTCTGACCGATTCTACATCGTTCAGACAGTCATCTTCGTCAAGCCTTACTTCCAGTCTCTCTGGGGCCATGGGCGATGCGAATGGGGCGAATGGACAGCATCAAAATGGGAACCATGGCCCACAGTCAGGATTTTTGGCCTGGAATTCCCACTTGGGCTTGTCAAGTGACATTTTCCTACCGTCGAGTGGATCTCATGGCTGCCATACGCCCCCAAGCTTGCTCGGATACCCTGGCATTCGAAACCACTCTCCTGAGTCACTGCCCCCATCCCCTATATACACATCCTCGCTACCTAACGTCGATTTCTCATTCCCAAACCATAACTGGTATCCACCCACTCCGGATATCGTCTCCATGTCGCCAGATAGCGAGATAAACCGGTTGAAAAAGCGGATACAAGAGCTCGAGTTTGACCTGGAACGGGTAACCAATGCCCGCAGCAATCTCCCCATCTCGTCGTATTCAGACAACTTCCGCTCCTCTTGGGAAAAGCGCACGGCTGTCCGCAGACGCATATTCTGCTCGCTCAATCGTGCTGGAAACGCTCTATGTTCTTGGCACGATTCGAGGCGTGAGCGCCGAACCTACCCTCCGCGCAATGCACCCAAAAATTATCTGAATTGCGGCTGCACATACGAGGAGGCGTTGTTTGAGGAAAGTCTCTCTAGGCATGGCGTTGGTAGCTACCGTCCAGGGGAGATGGTTCGCATGGATCCAGCCCTGCGCAATCCTCTCCTCAAGCTCTTAAAGTCACGATATGGATACCAGGATGGTGACTTCGAACATAATCCACTCACCGAGGAGTGGGCTGAGGGACAAGCTCCTGAAGATTGGGAGCGTACAGCGAACACTCCTCGAAAGCGAGCCGACATGGATCGACACCATTAAGCCATTTACTCAGTGATTTGGACCTACGATCCCACATTAATACAATCGTTCATTTCGCCATTTATTGACACCATCCCTTATCAAATCATTATCCACCGGATTACCTCCCACAACCACGCTTACGCCAACTGTATCCATCGTTTACTGAATCAGCTGCTACTCATACTAACTTACTTATATCGGCCTTAAATTTCTACTGTATCTATCCCTCCATTTACCGCATTCCCAAATAATACTCCCTGTATCCACATTGCGTATAACCTTTTTATTCTTTTCCCACTACATGGACTCGCGTCCAAGTTATATTGGCACGATCATGTTTTCCAAAAACTGATAGAACTGGAATAAATCTCCCAGATTTAAAGCCACGGAGGCCGTTCCTGAGTATCATCACAGAAACGGATATCTGCCGTAGTGTGAGGAATCGTGAATGGATATAAAGGTTCTCTGAAATTGCTAGACTTGCTGAAGGACTTGGCATCGGCAAATAGCCATACTGGGTGTTGGAAAACCTCGGTCTGTAGGAGGACGAACGCAATAGATATTATATTATATTCAAATACTATACCAGTCATTGGATCAGGGACTGGCATCCCCACAGCGCAGCTGCATGATGGGAAATGATGTCAGGGCAAGTTTCCGGTGTATCGTATGAGTTCATGGGCTACTAGTAGCTATTCTTGAAATGTTTGCCTGGATCGCGGGGCACTGGTTACAGGGGTAACTTTATCAGGGCCTACTCGACGCTGGTTTTTTGGGCGAAGGTTTAGATCAACGTCAAGCCCCTTGCAACCATTGGTGTTTCGTGATGGCTACGCTCACAACTTGTGATATACGGGATTGCGAACGTTCGCAGTTTGACTGATGAGACAGTGAGAAGTATATGATATCGGCTAAGCCAGCACCTGTGCACCTGTGCACATGCAAAGATGCTAAACCTGGCGCAACATGGAAACAAAATTAATGGGATGGTGGCCCTGGATAGGTTCAGAATACCATTGAATTGGACTCGAAGGGCCTGGGGATTTACCATCGATATTGATAGTTTAAATCATAAACGATGCGATGTACCTGTGTGGAAGTTCTCCATGGCAGGGGTATTAACGGCATATACTTATGGGCCGGTCAGATGCCAGCGCTGAGTGGACACTGGACAGCTGTTAGCACCATTCGTCGGGTTTCAGCTAATATTGAGGCGCTGCTCGGATTCTGAAAAAGCAAAATTAGCTAGGTTTACCGAGACTAGTGCGAACATATCCCTGCGTACCAGTCGGAGGATTCGGGTTACAGCTGAATTTACGTAATTAACGATATCAAATCGGATTCCCTAGTCTTCACTGCTTCACCGTCCTCCATGTTGCTTGCAATCTGTGTTGCACTGGCTCTGGGAAATTTTTCATCGATGGCATGGTCTCTTTATCCACGCTTGAGCCATGCGCGACACTCTGAATTCTTTGATGAAACTGGCTACGTTCCATCCGCCATTGATACCAGCCTCAGTCGAGAGGAAATCGATGCACTTTTGATAAATCATGGTATATCACCTGAGGCAACCTTCATAGCATAATGGCACCGAATTTGACACGGAGATCAGACTCTCTTGCAGGATACACCCGGAAGCCTGATTGCTTCCGCGAGGCTGCTGGAATGATCCAGACGCGATGCACTGAAGTTGACATGCGTCAAGACGAGCGCGTCAATGGTGAGTTTCATGAATTTTACACCACTGGTGACTCACAGCATAAGTACAGCCGCTATAATTATGACAATGTGTGAGATTGCGACTGCAAAACATTATTCAGTTCCTCGGGAATGTCTCCCATTCTCAATGCCAAAGGCTGCATATGATCGGGACCCTTTTAATCCTCCAAGTCAAAATGAATGTGTAGAGTAAGCAATACCTTGCCAACAATATGCAATTGGCTTATTCTAGCAGTGCTTTCTCGCGGAGCCCCCAATTTTGGTCCAGCTACTCGGGATACCTACGAGAAATACGCGCGTAAGCCGGTTTCGACGCATACACCCACTATAACGCGTCTCTTCATTACAGCCCAGCTTTGTTTTGCCTTCAGGCGATGGAATGACATCGGTTTGCTCTTAATGTTGCATGTTGGATTATACCTTCTCAATCTTTACAGATACAGCGAAAGACATTTACAAGAACGTGACAAGGGAGAAAATATCACTTCTGCGTTTTCTCCGAAAACGGGAAGGCGACCTCGGCGAATCCCAAAGGGTATTGGGTGCTAGCCTAACGGTAAGCACTTTCCGTGACCATGAGTATTTCACTGACATCGCACGATTGAAGAACCTTCATCAACTAGTGGCAACGTTGGAACTAACCTCGGGGCTCTTGGACTCTGTCGCAAGCCGTATATCTGACAACTTTACTGCCCATACTACAGAGGTTGCCAAAGGTTGCATCTAACTTCAGAAACTTATGTGAATCGTAACAGATGATGATAAACTTCGAATTTTCAGTTTTCAATCTGTTGCGCCAGCAGCATGAAGCTGAAGCGGATCGTGTCATTCGCGTTAGTCGAGTCATAGGACCCCGTCTCCTAGCTGACAAACTTCATCCAGGTTGATACGGCTTTGAACGGTGCTGTTAACGAGGTATGAAGATTGTTGGCTTCGTTATATTTATCAATTGCTTTTCTAGCATACACAGGCTTTAACGTCTTTAACAAGTTCCTTCGCAATCATGCTCTCCCGTGAGATGAACCTCGTATTTGAAAGAATATGGGCCAATGAACAGGAAATGCTGCTTGTGACCGTAAGCAGTGTCAATTTCCGCTATCAGACTCATTCACCATTCTTTAGAATGGGTTCCGTTCCCAATGGTCTGCATTCGAAGCAGATTTGACGCACTTCAAAACCGTCAGCCATTCGTTCTTTTATTTATCACGGACTTCTGTAAAACTAAACACTTTTGACCCACAGCTTGTCATAGATCTATCCAATGATGCATCAGATATCGCCTCTTCTCTTCAAAAGTCCAAGAACGATCTAGATTCTATGCAGGACACGCACACAGGTATCATGATTTCCGCTACTGAGCTTGAGCACTCTCTGGCTCAAATGACATCGATAACCCTCGCCGAATTCGAAAGAATCAATACTTCGGCCATCGCGTTACGCGGATCAATGGCTTTTACTCAAGCCACTGATATCTGGGTTAGGGACCGTGTGCTTGTGATCTTAGAGGCCTATTTTCGTGGTGCATTTCGAATCTGTGATATTCTCTTGTTTCACCTGATGTCCTTCCCAGTCGCTCCTGATTTCGCAACCTACCTGGTTAAGCTTCCTATCTTTCGGGTCTTTGCAATTTCGATAAGGATCCTCTCATTTTTTATTCGCTCTGGCTTCTCTGTCATCATGGTAACTGGCTTCAGCAATATTATCGATCATCTTGGCTTGATTTAATTGCTAGAGTCTCTGCTTTCTCCTTCCGTTGCTCATCAGGAGGCTTGGTGGAAGAGCTGTTACTTGGCCCATGGGTTTGACGTCGGACAGGACAATCTACGCCAGCGATGTCCAATCACACACAAAGACACACCAATGCTCATCTTGTCAAAGCCCCAATAATCTTGGTATACAACGGAAATGCGGCCGCTCTGGCATATTACCAGGTTCCTACCGGTCTCGGATTCCAAATAGGCTCTGGCAAACGCAACTTTAGCTATATCGACCTCCTTTCCCAAGGGTATCGGTGATCTTTGTACTAAGCTGTCTCTCCCAGGCGATCAATTAGAAGGGTTGTATCAGTACGCACGATTTGATGATGAGAAATAGGGTTATGCAGCCTGAAGGGTATGTGATGTTAAATGGACTATGGATGTGTATCATCAGTAGGTGATGTGAACGATGTCTTGGATCGTGGGCTCAAAGGGAAACTCTTCCCAATGGTGGTCCCAAGGGAATCAAAGAGGGTCGGACTCCTTTGAGGGGTTCTCGTGTAAGCGGCTTCCGTGTCCATGACCAAACGTCCCGTTTTTGGGTCCATCATAAATCTCCTCCCCTCAAGCACTTTACGTAGCTTTCCATCGCTTCGTCGCTCAGCTAGCACACCTGCCACGCCTGTTCCTGCCGCGATGGACACAGCGGATGCGATAGTGCCAGGTTCGTGTAGTAAGCGCAAGTCCCTACGGTCTTCCCGGTGGAACAAGTGAATCAGAAACCCGAAAAGCGCCAGGGTCATGAGGCCAGCGCAAAGGAGGTGAACAGCCGTGGGACTACACATGGTGTTAGGATTGGGCAGGGCATATCGATGTGAATGAGTCAGACCTCAAGAATACACGTTTGCGCACCGTTGTCACGCGAGTTGTCATTGATTCTGTTGTGGGTAGGAAATAGACCTCTCGCGCGATGAGGGTCATATATATATTCTGGAGGCGTGCCGTCAACGCTTCTCGCGGGTATCAGAATAGAAGCAAACGTACATAGACTGTCTCGACTAATGGCGTAAATTTCTTTTGGTCAAAGCTGCCGACCAACCCTTGGCTACTTTTGAGTGCTGCTTGGTATACTGCTGCAGGGAGTTGCAGCCGTGTTGCATTTGCCCTGTCGAGGACGAATTGGTCAGGGTTCGTCATGTTGAACATGATGCCGTTGTAGGCGCGTCCATAAAGCGGAGCGCCTGTGACATTGCCAGCGTTGCCCGCGAATTTCGAGTCTGATGAGAATGGCTGCAGCTCCTGGACATGGGTGAGGTTTTTGGAGGCGATGTCCACTGTTGCGGTGACATCCCAGATGGTGAAGGAGGGATAACAGAATGTTGCGGATGAAAGTGCGCTCGGGACGTATGTAAAGAACCAGAAAATGACGGGACTGAATTCAGGTGATATCGAAGGAGTGCAAGTGGGCGCGTCGGTGCCTTGAAGGTAATGCCCGCATCAGTGCGCAGCGTTAAGTTGGGTTGAAATGTATGACTTACCGAAAAGAGTTGTTGAGTTTTTATTTACCTCCCAAGTGATAGCGCAGCCATTCAACGATGCCGAGTTAGTCCATCCGGTCCCATCTTCACGCTTCACTGGCACGGGGACGCAGCCGGCATTGCTTTTTAATGCTGTGGTATTGGCATGTACAGTTCCATTTTTTATGTCGGACGGCATCTCAAATGGTGCAACAGTATATGCACCGCTAACGAAAGGCGTGTCACCCAAGTTATACAGAACTGCCGCGCCTGCAAATCCAGATGCCGAGAGGAATGCTGGGGTTTTGGTATCAGTTTAGGGGCTTCGTTGATGCTGTGAAGCAGCTTACATCTCAGGTCATTGAATTGCAAGTTTTGATTTAACCCTAGCATAGAAAGGGTGTTGAGAGTTACGTCTACATGTAGAAAATTAGTAGAGGCATGGGATGTGCTCAATGGGAGAGATCACACCTGGTTCTTGCCAATAGGTGTGCTGAACTACCAAAAGGGCAGCCGCAAGAGGTTGGAATGATAACAAAACGAGGAGCATCAACGATGTAAGAGCCACTAGGTAGTGTCTATTTTTTGCTGCCTTGGACCCACAATGAAATTGCTGTGGTTGTTTAGTATTGACCAAGTTAAGTAATGGTCGATACATACTTGGTGCGTGTATAATCCAATAAAAGACTGCGTTCTGAATGTGCGTCTCCGTGGACAAGATCAACATATGGCTGTGGATGGCGATCAGGAAAGGGTTTGCTGTGGTACATGTGAAGGTTATACATACTTGCAACTTCTTGATCTCGACATCTGTCCATGCCCAAAGCGCAACAATCTACTCTGACGTGGGTTATACTGCAGTAGGATGTTTGTATAAGAACGCACTATTGCCGCGATGGCGACCGGAGGCAGGGTCTAGGAATTGCTTTTGTATTGGGAACGCGAACTCAGACACTATCAAGACCTACATAGACATAGTGCATGATATCCTTTTCATCGTCAATGTTTCCATAGGCTGGCCATCCTGTTGTATGCGAGTCAACGTTATATTCGCGCGGCGGGGCGGGGGCGCGTACCTTGGTTGTCCTTGCTCCATTTTAGAGCAAACTCGAGGCCTGTTCCTGCCAGCAGGAGGAAAACGATTAACGGCATCCAGAAGAGATTTTTTTAAGGTAATGGAGTCCAGCCAGGGTTTTCTCCCTGATGTTGCTCTAGAGGGTAGTAGGAGGGACTTGCGGCTGTTTGAGACGTTGAGAGGGGTACGGTCGTGAACGTGCGTGGAGCACACCTTCAGGACTCGTTGACCGATGCACCCCCATTTCCTTTTGGAATGTCGCAAAGGTTGCCTGGTTAGACCCAAGAAGTGGCCATGAACTTGAAGGCGTCGTGACTGGAGTCACGTCGTCAACCTCTGGAAGATGTACGGAAATCTAAGGCAAAAGGAGGGGACGGTTTGAGCAATTAGCATGACGGTTTCTTGAAAGGGGTGCGAAAGGGAGCTCGGAGGCATGGAGAGCCTCAGACACCTACCTGCAAAGGCGTTGGTGTCATGCTGGTTGCGGAAACGAGGGAAAGGAAAATGCGTAATTCATATGTTGTTCGCAATGGCAGTTAAGGGTCGCGATCAGGGTTCGAGTTGTCCTGTGACTCCTGTGCGGGGAGCGCTTTGCAAAGCGCTGTTTGATAGGCATGGTATTGGTTTCTGTGGCAGTAGGCTTGATTATCTCTGTCCCCTTTCCAGGTTAAGACTAGTTGGCCGAGGGAGCACTTTTGGCGCCAAAGTTATGAGGCGATTCTCGAGATACATTTCCCTCGGTGATGACGAAAATCCAGTTTCGCTTGACCTACCTGTTACATTTCCACCAACCTTGGACTCGTTTGTGGCAAAAGTTGTTATGCCAGTGATGGATTTCATTGTGGCGCGTCCTTCTGGTGGCTGTGCGGCGCGTGTTGATTGGCGTAAGCAGGGGAACGTCAGCAGCCACCCGAACGGTTCTGCGCCTATTCCCTAGCTTGGTTCGAAGACTTCATTGGCTTCAAAAGGGCTTTGGATTTCCTGCTCATTTACCAAAGATCTTCATTTTGCAGGCCGGCCTGCTGGTGACCCATCCCTCGCCGACTTTTGCAGAGATTTTGTTCGCTGCGATTAACTTGAGCAACGCTGCAGGTGATAGAACTGATAACAGTTACTTGCAATCTGCACCAAGTCTTGTTAGCTCAAGATCTATCATACGATACGCCGGCCATTGTAAGTGGCGATAATATGTGGCACTTGTCCTTGTTCTTAAGCGCATAGCTTCAGCTTTGACATCACCTCGGTCGATTCTACCCCGACAAGGATCTATTAGTTGGATAGACTCAGTTCAAGCACGGCTTTCGTTGTGAGTCACAATATATAAACCAAACACACCTTTTTCCCCCCTTAACCATCACATACCTTTTTTGTTTGTTTTTTTTTACAGTTCACATGAGTTTTCGCCCTCAACCTTTTCAGGGTCCACGTCCTGCAGTCCACGTCCCAAACGGTCTTGGTGCGCAACCTGCGTGGCCTGCGCGCCCTCCATATCAAGGTGCTCCGCCGATACCCGATGGCGTCAATGTCAATCCCCAGCAATGGCAGGCAGGCGCTTGGTGCTATAATCCCACCTATAATCCCGCACTTACCCAAAGGCAACATGTCCTTTGGATACCTGGTCAGGCATGGATGCAACCGTTTCAGCAACAGATGCAGAAGCGAACATCACGCCCGCCCAGTGCCGAGTACATGGCAACTAAACTGCTCGATAACCCGCTGGGGTTGACAAACATGGTTCCAGCGTGCGTACATATATCAGGCTCTTCATTGTCATTTGCTGAAATGTTGCTGTCTTCAGGGAAAATATATATGGGACCGAACCTGCCCCACCAGAGACCCCATGGACCTGGAACCCTATGACCCTTGCTCACACCAAAGAGCCTAGCCATACCTCGGACCCTTCGACTGTCAGACCCTCAGGCCGACAGTCAACTGATCCAACCCCTTCGAATGCTCAAGCTAACAGCCGGGAGACACGGAATGGTCGGCATGCCACAGAACCCATTCCAGCTTCTACCGCCTACGCTTCCCCCAGTAATGTTGATGGATTACCTGTTCTCGATCGACCCCTCGATCGACCAAGGGCGTACCCGCGGGGTGGTGAAAATGCTTCACCAAATCAAGAATGTTTTAATCAGCAACCGGAGACATTTACTGCCAAACGAGAGCTGAAAACAACCTTTTCACTCAACATCGTTCGCACCCCTGAACACTATCAAACACCATCGCCTTCTCGCAATGCTTCACGCAACGGGCATGCTTCTCACAACTCGGTTGATTCACATCTTGCCTCTCGGGTGGAACGCCTATCAACTGCACCACCTTCGGTAACAGGTGTTGCTTCGCTCTCCGACGAGCCAACTAGCATGCTCAGCCCGTTGATGATCGCACACACTCCCAAGCCTAGCTCGCGTCCAATCACGAGGCACGCCACTGTTCCCAATGTTCCGCCACTGGGCACCATTCATGAAACCATATCACCAACCTCGCGCACACCAGTTCGACATGCATCTTACCCTGACAATTCTGTTTCACCATCTCCAACCACACGTTCCGGCCCATCCTCGCGCCCAACGTCTCGTCATGCATCGCCACAGGGCATCAACGGGGATCGCCACTATTCCCCATCACACACCACGCCTCCTTCCCGTCTGTACGAGTCGACGGTTGCGCCCGGCCTTCCGCCCGCTCAGTATCATGACCTGAACAAGGCCCCTCACTTTCACGAGTCAACAAGAACACCGCCGCGACAGCAACCACACGACTCGTCCCGGTTTCCGAAGACACCGTCCCCGCAATTCCACGCAGAGAACAATGCCCGCCGCCTCTCAAACCCGCTCCCAACACCCCCGATGGAGGTTCGCATGCGTCCGGCATCGCCTCGGCAGGAAGCGCCTCCTGCTCATTATAACGAACGTGTTCGGCAGGGTTATTGGAATAAACGGGGCGATCATCTCACCATCGATGGCTACCTCGTCTATGCTCCTCCAGATAAAGCATTCCCTCACGAGCTCAGGGATTATCCCGAGGTCGGGGAAGGATATCGAGATCAAATAGGCTCGTTGGTGCCGTATACAGACAGACCTGAACTGCCGCAATCGTTGCCCCGGTGTGGTCAACCACCTCAACGGCCTTACGAGACTGTAAGTGCTCAGTTCTGCTCCTCCCATAGTATGGCTGATTCTCCACAGTTCATTGTTTACGAATATCGATATTAGGTATTTCTTTTTTGTGATTCTTTTGTTTGACACTTTTGCACAACTCACAATGTATTAATATCATATCATCTATGCTTCGTTCAATCTGTCCCGTTGTTCATTCGATGAATTTTACAATGTACACGATTCCGTTATCATTATGTCTAGTGAGGAACATACATACATACATACATAACCTTCGCAAAGTACATTCAGGTATAACCATCAAACACTGAAACAATGAGGATACACATACCGAAGGGCTCAAGGAGAGTCCAGAGGATTGACCAGATGGAAATGAGAGTACAGACAATGAAGGAGAGTAGTAGCATAGAATGATGATACATAAGCATTGTAATAAAGAAGGGATTGAAACAAAATACATAATACTTATCCTGACCCCTAACCGAGAGGTCCTAAACCAAATGTACCATGCTCGCTGGCCATGTGAGCATAGATACCATCTCCTCCAGGGAACGTTTTCATACACGTCCAGCATATATGCGTTCGGCATTGTGTGCACATCATGTGGTTGCAGCCTTCTGTCCGTTCGATTGGAATATTGCAACCTGGGCAATTTTTCACATCATGGGATTGCATCCATTCCTGGAATAAGCTATCGCCACCATCCGCTTCCGTACACAGCAGGCCATCGTGAGCATCTAGATGGCATTTTGGACAGATCCGGATAAGGCAGGACGGACATTGGAGGATAACATCACTTTTGGAATTGCGATAAACTTGAGGGCAGTCAGGTGTTGGGCAGTAGTGGAATTCATCCAGATGCTGTTGGATGTGAGCTGAGAAAGCTGCGTCGACAACTGCATCAAAGTCGCTCGTAGGCAGAATCTCGCTCGCGATGCGCAATGGTATCCGGTTCTTACATGTTGCCGAGTTGCCTAAGCAACTCAGGGGAAAGAATCGCTGCTCGATAGCCGCTTTGAGGTAATTTTCGAGGCAGGTTCGACACCACGAGTGGCCACAATCGAGGACGGTCGGCGGTGATGATGGCTCATTGAAGCAAACGGGGCATTGTGATTCTGAAGGAGCAGCCAGAATGTTCCTATTGCGTGTGCGTGTGATTGCATCTCGTGCCAACCTGAAAGCTTCCGCGTTACCGCGAACCCTTAGAGTATGACTCCAGAGGTCTAATGTCACGTTTTCAGACCCAAGTTCCTTCTGGAGTGCTATAAGATTGCCCAAGAATTGAGCGATAAGACGCCCGTCCAGACGGATGATATAAACTTTTAGAGCGCGCAGCTGTGCGATTTTGTCTAGGATCTTTTGTCGAACTGTGGCCCTTTGATTCGAAGATCCGAATAACCGAAGCATCCTTCTGGCCAGATCTCTGTGGATCTGAACCTGGGGGTGCATCTGCTGAATATCTTGCAAGTATTGGAAACCGGCTAACCGGGTGAAAAACTCATCCCAGGCTGCCCTGCTATCGTGACGAACGATTTCACCTGTTAACATCTTTTCCAATTCCGATTTAATCTGCACGAGCTCGCGCAGATCGGGGCCAGATATCCTGACGATCATGGTTGTGCAACGATTTACTACGCTGACATGAGTGCCCTTGCTGCTTTTGTGATGGACGGAATTGCGGAGGAAATTGATGTCAAGTGCGATTTTGTCGTATGTCTCCGCGTTCAGAATGTATGATATTGACTGTTCGTGGCGAGCGACGACTGGGGTTTTACCAGTGAAGTTGGGCTTCATACCATTGAGGTGTTCGGATGCGGCTTTGGCTTTCCCAGGAGCAGTAAATGTAGCCCATCCGCGTATCATACCGTTCTTATAAGGTGGGGGTAGAATATCAAAGCCCACGAGTCCAGGGTTTGATTCCAGGGCTTCTCTGATACCCCTCAAAGCAGCAGGGAGGGAGATGTAATTGGGTCGAGTCCAAACCACGTCGTCTGGGTTTGCGAACCATTTCATATCGTTTTTGCTTGTATTAAGGGGCATTCGCTCGAAACGCAAGGTGACTGCACCAATGACGGGGACCCCGGTATGGATTTCTGGCTGAACAAGATATCCTCGAAATGGTTCAGCGGCAAGGGCAATTGCGTCATTAGCCCTTTGTATATCACTATAGCCAGCGTATATAGTCTGCGAAGGTGCCTCCCAATCGATTCGCACAGATGTATCTCGTAATTGAACGTTTCCATTTTTTGAGTTATTCACTGGTAGCCGCACGGATAATCGAACGCCGAAAAATCTTCTCCCATTGATTGTGCAAGCTGCCGCGGCCTCTGACGGTGTGGCAAAGCACACTTTGGCAGACATGGATGGCGACGATCTGATATATGGAGTTTTGACGTCAACGATCTGGCCAAATTGGCTGAGGAGGACAATCAGCTGGTGATTTGTAACGCGAGAGGGAACATTCCCCATAACGATCCAGGTGGATTCGAAGCCAGTCATAACATCGTCGATTTCAAATCCAGCACCCAACTTCAACTTGATGTGGTCGTGTATGGTGAGGCTAAGGGAATCTGGGGGTTTGAAGGCATTATGTGGAGCCTGAAGGTAGGTTAAAAGGATGGTTTTGAAAATGAAAGGCAAACCCACAACGGTGTTACGCACTGGGTCAGGATTTTTGTGTTTGTGCTGACGGTTGTGATCACGGGTGTTATCCCCCTTGCCATCGCTCACGTTTGGCTTCTTAGAAGGTTTCTCGCTGATAATCGTTTTGGAGTCATCATCGCCATAAGATGAACAGGAGGATGATGAGGCGACTGAGGAGGTCTAGGAAAATTGGCTTGAACAAGAGAATGAAGTTGAAAGAAGGATTCTTACAGGTGAGGAATCAGACGTGGTACTGCTGGTATCTGTCCAAGCACGATCGTCACATATATGTAGCCAGAATGAAGGATCAGATGGGTCGCTCCGTTTGGAGGCTGGAGTGGAAAGTGATGACGAGGATCGACGGGATTTACCCATGTAAGGCTGCTCAACTGTTGGTTTCTGCGCTGAGAGCTTGACGCGAGGCTGGCCCTGTGCTGATGTGGCAAAGGGGATCGTTGGCATTTGGGCTTGTTCAGGAGGTGTTTGAGATGTGTCTATGGTAATGGGGATTTGGCGTGGTAGGGAGAGGTAGAGGGCTTTGTTGCGGGGGTGGACTTTGTAGCAGCGGTTGTTCAGAGTGCACCACCTTCTCGGGAATATAAAGTCAAGACATATCTCTGGTTTTGTTGCGCGAGTGGGATAGGCCTTTCAGGTAACATGACAGCTTTGAATTAGATGAATGTGACTACACTTGCCTCGATGCCGAAAGCCTTGAATTCAGATACTGGGGGGCGGGCAGTACTGGTGTCTGCGGTGGGCTGCAATGTGCGGCTTGCCTTGAGAAAATCGCCAAGTAAGACCTTCGGGCCAGGTGACAATTGTTATTGAACACTGACTTCTTTGGGGGGCTCAGGAAAAAGGGTGCTGCAATTCTTGCGCTTTGGCACAGAAATACCAAAGACGGATGAGGGCTGGGTCCAAGGATAAGATTTATTCAGTAGATGTAATCCTGGATTTGAAGGCTCACTACGGCTCTTTCCTGTAGTGGTTGTCTCCTATTGGGTTGCATCTTTAACATTCACTCTGTGAAGCTCATTCGAGGTCGACCAGCGTCTTGAAATTGGTGGTCGGGTTATAAGAGAGTGTGTGAATCATGCCTTCGGTTCCGGTGCCCCATTTGGGCTCCCATCAATATTATCCTACCCTACTAAAGTAATCATTACAACGGTCTATCTACTATGTGATATCTATGTTCACAAGGCTCAGCGCCACATATAATAACCTTAAAAGAAGCCAACTCACTGTATTTTGGTCCTCCTCCTCCTTCCGGAACAGTCCACGTTATATCCTGTGTCGGTACTTTGACGTCGCACAACTTGCAATGGATGCAATTCTAACCAGAATGCTGAATTTGGGACATTTAAGAAAATGGAGCGGCACACTTACCTGAGAATTGATAACTAACTTTTTCCCATTCCAGCCCTCTCCCCCTGCGACTTCGTCGTCGACGTATTCATAAACCCCTGCAGGACACGCTCGGCCCAGAAGCCCAGCGTATTCGCTTACATTTACGTGTACATGATGCCGCCTCGTCTTTTCTTCTTTGACCTGCTCTTGTACATCGCCGTCTTCAGCCTCTTCGACGTTCGCTACCGCAGCAACCCCACCACCAATAGCAACATCT
The DNA here is from genome assembly GCA_036937095.1 of Phaeolepiota aurea. Taxonomy (NCBI): domain Eukaryota; kingdom Fungi; phylum Basidiomycota; class Agaricomycetes; order Agaricales; family Squamanitaceae; genus Phaeolepiota; species Phaeolepiota aurea. The sequence goes on from JASFDG010000065.1 coordinate 52,876, forward strand.
CCCTGCTGTAGGGCATCCATATACGCCTGCGTTTTGACTACGCGAAGATGGATTGGTTGATCCTCGGCGTGATTAGTGCCAGTCAAGGCGACGCTGGTCATGAGATCGGTGGACAGAGGAGCCTCAAAAGGGGGATATTCAATAGGGCTATGTTGCGAAGCGTGCTGAGTGTGGGACGCATCGAGCGAGGCCGTGCTAGCGTTCTCACTGCTTCCGTGTTTGAACGTCCATGGGACTCGCCCTTTGAGGAACAGTGAATCGATGCCCGAATATACGATGCCCCCCCAAATACCAAGCGCGGTGTTGAAGGAAGGTCGGAGGTTGCGAACCTCATGCAGGTCTTTGTGAACCCAAGATGAGTGGAGTGCCGTATCGTAGGGCGACATATCTGCAGGAGCCTCGTCACTCCTCTCTTTGACAACTTCTTCCCAGGCTGATTCTGCAGCCAACATGCCGCTTTTCATCGCATTGTGCGTGCCTTTGATTTTGGCAACGTTCACAAAACCTGCTGAGCACCCAATCAGAGCGCCCCCTGGGAAGTGGAGCTTGGGCACGCTCTGCAAGCCACCTTCTGTCAGAACGCGGGCACCGTATGACACACGTTCTGAGTTGCCTCCTAACAGGGTCCGGAAATGTGGGTGGTGCTTCATGCGTTGAAGTTCTCTGTAAGGGCTCAGCCATGGATTTTTGTAGTCGAGTCCAATAACTAAACCAAGGGAGACCAAACCGTGGTCCATATGGTATATCCATCCGCCGCCATAAGTACTGCTGTCCAGTGGCCAGCCCATTGTATGCATGACGGAGCCGGGATTGTATTGGGTTGGGTCAACCCGCCAGACTTCCTTGAGACCGATAGCATATGTTTGTGGCTGGGATTCTTTGCGAAGGTTATACATCATGATGGCTTGCTTTGAAAGGGACCCATGAGCACCCTCGGCGAGCAGAGTTACTTTGGCTCTGAAGGCCATACCAGGTTCAAAGGAAGGTTTCAGGGAAAAGTCTCGCGTCAGGCCAACCTCGTTGGTGATCACACCTCGCACGCTTTTCACTCGATTCCCCCATGGATCGTTCGCGTCAGGCTCATCGCTGAGTAGCAACTGGGCACCCGCGAAGCCGGGGTAGATTTCCACACCATACTCATTCTCTGCAACACCAGCAAGCCAGCGAGTGAATTGGGACAGCGAGAGAATATAGTTTCCAGTGTTATTCATTTGGGGGGGATGAGGAATCGGTATTGCCCTGTTTCGCGTTAGGAACAACATCTGAGACGAAGTTGCGGGTTGGGTTAGCGGGTGATCAGTGAGTTCGGACCAATTGGGGAGCAGTTCATTAAGTGCTCGAGGTTCAATTACAGCACCAGAAAGAATGTGTGCGCCTGGAAAACAATATGCTTAGTTGTGAGGATGGGAGCTATAATAAGCATTGCACCCACCAGCCTCCGCGCCCTTTTCAAGGACTACAACCCGTATCTCATTGCCCTTTTCCCGTTCCAACTGTTTTAAACGAATTGCAGCACTCAATCCCGCGGGGCCGCCGCCAACAATACAAACATCGACATCATCCTCGGCACGGTCAACGATTTTTGGGTTGAATTTGGTAGGACAAGGAACTGTTGAGTGTAAAAGGCGGCTGGTCAGCCTCACCTTTCTTGCTACGATACCCGTCTGCTGGATGGTGGTGAGCATCACAGTTCTTTCTAGGTGGCAAATTATATTTATTCTTGCAATTTAATTGGCGAACCAATAAATTCACATGCTAGCGTCACAATAAACGGTTTGGCCAGGCATATCATACGTTTAACGTATATCCACTACGCTCCAAATACATTCTATGGGAAATTACCAGAATTGCGAACGAAAGCGATATGTACATACTAGGCATGGCATGGCACTGATTGCATGTATTGTAAAAACAAAAAAAAAGATGAACAGTGGTGCATAAGAAATCGAGATCGTCGGGGGGAAAACAAAGAAACCAGCAAAAGACTATTTGAAGCCAACGTCCTAGATGAGGTCACTGGGAATAGCCCTATTAGTAGTCGACTGACAGGGGAAATGTAAGCTACTCACGCAACATTAAGTGGCATTTCATCAATCTGTGTGTTGTAGAATTCTGTCGGTATGACACGTGTAAGCGGTAGGTGACGATGATAATCAAGGAACATACGCTCGATATCCCGTAACATCCTGACATCATCAGTGGTGACAAAATTGATTGCAACACCTTTGCGACCAAAACGACCACCGCGACCGATACGGTGAATATAATTCTCGCGGTTGGTCGGGAGGTCATAATTGATCACAAGGGAGACCTGCTGGACGTCGATGCCACGGGCAAGCAGGTCGGTGGTAATCAGGACACGAGAGGACCCAGAGCGGAACTCCTTCATCAGGACTTCACGCTGCTTCTGCTCCATGTCTCCGTGCTTTGATAGCATTAGAGCGAGCACCAGGAGAAGGGAGGACAGTGACTCACCATGGCTGAAACCGTGAATTCCCGCGAATGCATTTTTTCTGTCAACCAATCGACCTTCCGTCTCGTATTGCAAAAAATGACAGCCTGCGTGATCGTGACGGTCTCGTACAAATCGCAAAGCGTGTCGAGCTTCCATTCTTCCTTCTCAACCGCAATATAAAACTGCTTGATACCTTCAAGAGTCAATTCGTCCCGCTTCACAAGGATCCTGACAGGTTCACGCATAAATTTCTTGGTAACCTCCAAGACATCGGCTGGCATGGTGGCAGACAAGAGAACTACTTGAGTGTCCTGAGGAAGTAATTGAAACACTGGCACAAGTTTAAATTAGAGTTGTGAAGAATGGGGTGGGGAGGTGGAACAACCTTCATAAATCTGGTCCTTGAAACCACGAGACAACATTTCATCAGCTTCATCTAAGCAGAAAATTTTAATGTTGTCCGTCCGCAGGGCACGTCGGTTGATCATATCAAAAACGCGACCAGGAGTCCCAACTACGACCTGGACGCCCTCCTGCAATTTTGCCATGTCTTCGCGCACGTTGGTGCCGCCAACGCAAGCATGGCACTCGATATTCATGTAATCACCAAGTGCGATAACAACCTTTTGGATTTGCTGAGCAAGCTCGCGGGTAGGTGCAAGAATGAGCGCCTGTGTTCCTTTAATGGACATGTCCAGCTGTGGAATGAGGTAATGAGCAGGTGTAAGTGAAGGTGCAAGTGAATATGATGCGCTACACACCTGTTGGAGGATTGAGATCGAGAAAGTGGCGGTCTTTCCAGTTCCTGACTGGGCTTGTGCGATCACATCATGCCCTTTGACAACTGGCACAATGGCACGTTGCTGGATGGCAGATGGTCGCTCGAAACTGGGCAGATTAATAAACCATGATGCGAAGGCATATGCAAGGACCCTCACCCATAAGCATAGATTCCACGAAGGAGTTCTGCTTTCAACTCCATATTGTCAAAGCTTGATGGATATTTATGTCATCAAAACTGTTTTCGTGACACAAACTGAGGCCATCGAACTCACTTATCTACGACCTGGTCCCAATTGGATTCGATCTCGTTTTCCGGAACATCTTGAAGAGAGTCTTCTCTGAAGATCAGGACAAAGCTGCCTTAGTCGCCTTGCGCTAATAGCAACTGATATTCTACTCACGCTGACATGAATGAGAAAGATGAGCTTTGAGGTGTCGACTTGTGTCGTCGGCACTTAGACAAATGAGGGATTGGATTGGCAAGAACTCTGTTTAGAGAGATTGGAATGGCAAAGGAGAATCCCAGAATTTTTTTGCGATCCAATATACGGCAATTGCCGCCGTTTAAACTCAGCAGTCTCGAATTGATCATGTGGCACGGGAATGTCCAGGCTCCTACAGTTGTGGACAGTCAAAGACGACAATTTTACCAACCGAATTTTGGGCACTGCCACAAACACTCTGGGTGGCTAAAAACCATCGGGAAACATAGAATAGGTACTAATAAACAACATTCTACAAGCCGATTTCCTTATTTCATGAAATTTGGATTTAACACCCCAAAAAATAATCCGGAAAAATAAGGGAAAATGTGCAATCGAGAGATCTCATCAAACTGAACAAGATTGTGTCAGCAATTTGAGAGTTGGTTCAATATTTGGGGTACAAAAAATTGGGGAAAATGGGTACAGCATAGCCATCTCTTCCTCTATAACATAGTGTTGCAACTTCAAACAATATCTATGCTGTTAAGCAAAGACTTGTTGCCAGTCATTCAAAGTTCTTGTCAGAGGACAACCCATTTCCATTCTTTTACTTTCCTTTTCCATTCTATCTCATTCATATAATATTCACCCATTTAATACAGCTCACACTCCTTTCCCACACTCCATTTTACTCTGCTTTCACTCTGATGCTCCCTCATGCACACTGACAATCATGGCTACTTGGGGTTGGGCAATCTACTAGTACTCTATGAGTGTGGCACTCTACATGATTCCATCTTCATTCTGTTCTCATGCACCCAACTGGATATATTATGAGGAGCATGCTTACATGTACTTTCCTAGGGGTGAGCACTGTCCTGTATATGGGATACAGCCATATAGTCATGGTGTCAGACAGTTACAGGTATGACCATTCCCATATCCATATAACAGTTTCAACAAACCTCAATGGCATGGCACAGAGGTATATATGGCTGTCAATAGGATTGTTATGGGTACAATTTAGATAGATTTGTATTTCTATGACAAAAACCTACTCTAAAGTAATTACCTTACCCTCACACATGTGACAGAGGTGGTGTTTCAGGACCATGAGTGTGCGGATGGTCTCTGGCTGAAGGCTGGCATAGTAAACCAATATGGTGTCCCTCCTACTGGAAAAAATGCATTCAACAGCAATGGCAGAGCCTAAAAAAAGTTATAAATGGAAGGATAATAACAAAATGAGATACTACAAACCTGGAATACAAAAAATATAACAAGTGAGATGGTAAAGGTTAGGCCAATCCTCCCATTGGCTCTACCATCTAAGTGGATTGCACTTCTTGAAATCCTTATGCTTGATCTTGAAATATTCTTCTAATTTGTCAACGACATCAGGGATGATGGATTCATAGCATAATATAAAGTCTGAGGTATGGGAAGATTTTGGGTGGATGTGATCAATGTTCTCAGAAGAGGTAGAGGACACAGTATAGTTATTGTTGTAATATTCATGGAGTAGCTCCTTGGACTTCTCAAGATCTGTGAAAAGAGTAGGGTCATTGGTGAAGTCAAGTTTCAAGCCCTCATAGGTAATCCTTGGATTAAGAACTGCTGGGATATAAATTAAAGCATAACCAAAAATAAGATGGACATATGTGCAGCCCAGATGTAAAATGGAGATTGATCAAACTGGTAATAGTTGTCATATCCCAAGTCACATTCTGACCTTTCACCCCAATTCAGCCTGAACCAATTCTGGTCACAGGTTGTTATCTGACCTTTGTTCACTCTGTTTATACCCTGACCCCAATCCCATGCCTCAGACATACCCCATTTCATTCTCATTATTCCCACTCCACTCCACCCCCTTGTTCCACCCTCTTCATTCTTGCTCTAGGCCAGTCAACAACCTTCTCCTGTTGTTCCCAGATGATGAGACAATTCATATGGTCTACATTGGTCTCCTCCTTATCTCTGGACTCTGTATATAAGTAGCATGATTCCCACACTATATTCTTCAGTTCGAATATTGACTAAGTTCTCCCCCCATTCTCTCTTAGTCCCTCAGTATGATCTTACTCTGACCCACCCTCACTGAAGGACTTCAGTCTTAAGGTATTTGACTCTGACCAATCTTCAGACTGTACATACTCATTTGGTCTCATTGTTCTCACTCGTCTGCCCTATTGGTTGACCTTCCTCTTTGCTCTTACTACCAAGCTTAGTCCTTGGAGCAAAGCTACACTCCAACCTCATTCGACAAATACAGAGATACAACCTAGCCAGGAGCACAGCATATAAGCTGAGGCCAATGTCTCTAATCTGTAACACCTCTCACATGATCATTTAGTCCCATGATATTGATGTGTACAGCCAACCCTTCAGAGAGCACAATGCTTCTGGCAAGTTTGGCTGTAGGGTGCAAGGTGGGAAAGCAGTTTCCTGTCAGTGCATGGCAAGTGGAATGTCAAGTGCTATGGTACACATAAGAATGGAGTAGGAGCATGGTCACAAACAGAGTGAAACCAGAGAACTCAGAATGAATGGAATAGAATGATGCCTCCATATGTCGGAGTGAACAGAAATGTGAATGGAATGAAACACAAAAGACAGTGCTTGGAAATCTAATCTAAGGTCATTGGAGGTCAAGACACTAGTCGGAAGAGGAACTCTGAACTCTAAAGAATGTGGGGGGAAGCCTGTGCTCTCCTTGATGCCTGTCTTTCTTCCTGTCTACTGTTGGTACATCTTATATACTATGCTGTCTACAGGGAATGGGAAGTGCAGTCCATATACTACTCTTAGATCCAAACACAAGGCTATACACTAAGTGGTGAGGCTAGCACAAGGTGTGCATGAGGCTGCAATGGTAAGCAAATAGGGCATGTATACAGTATGTATGAGGCAAGTACAAGGCATCTACTTGGTAGCAGTATGCAATGTGGTGTCGGCTTGCAGGGTGATGTCAGAACAAGGTGATGTGATGCATGGTACATGTGGCAGGCTTGTAACATGGTGTGTTGCTTGTTTGGACTGTGGCATCAGTCCGATCACATTGGTGCTTCGCTTTACATGCACAAATAGTGCATGTGTGCACTTAGCCATAGAACTGGTTCTGGTGTCCAACCAGGCTAGGGGCATATCAATGTATCATGGTTCTTAACAATCAAGCTCTGAAAATAATAATAATATCAACTTACTCATCATTTGGTAGGTGGAAGACCAACATGTTGAAATATTGAGGATGAGCATAAGTACAGAAGGGTAGCTTGGAGCATTAGGGTTTTTCTTGTGAAGCTTATCTAATACCAGCTCTAATCAGTGCGCCTTCCACTGAGGACTCGAGTGAACTGCTCGGACAATTTTTCAAAGCTAGGAGACTATGAGCCAAAGGCAGAAATGGATAATACAGTTAAAAAGCACTTTCCTTATCAACCACAGGCAGAATAAATTCAATAGTGATATGTCCAGCCAATCCTTAGAGGGTGCAATGCTCCTGGTGAGTTCAGCTATAGGGTACGAGGTGGGAAAGCAGTTTTCTGTCAGTGCATGGCAAACAGAATATCAAAGCACTATGGTGCATATGAGAATGGAGTGAGAGCACAGTTACAAATGGAGTAAAACCAGAGAACTCAGAATGAATAGAATGGAATGAAATACCTCCACACATTGGAGTGAACAGAAATGTGAATGGAATAGAATACAAAAGACTACACTTGGAAATCTAATCTAAGGTTAGGGATCAAGACACTTAGTCAGAAGGGGAACTCTAAACTCTAAAGGATATGGGAGGAAGCTTGTACTCTGCTCCCCTTTTCTTGTTGTCTACTGTGGTACATCTTATATATAGTGCTATCTACAGTGGATGGGAACTGCAGTCTGTATACTACTTCTAGATCCGAACACAAGGCTATACACTGAGCGGCAAGGCTAGCATAAGGTGTATGTGAGGCTGTAATGGTAAGTGAATAGGGAGCATACATGCAGTGTGCATGAGGTGAGTACAAGGCATCTACTTGGTAGTAGTATGCAATGCAGTGTTGGCTTGTGGGATAATGTTGGAATAAGGTGATATAATGTGTGGTGTATGTGGCAGGCTTGTAACATGTGGCACATCACTTGTTTAGACTGTAGTGTCAGTCCAATCATATTGGTGCTTCACTTTGCATGCACAAATAGTATATGCATGTACTTAGCCATAGAACTGGTTCTAGTGTCCAACTGGGCTAGGAGTGTATCAATAGGGGCCTATAGATTGTCAGATGCAAGGTCAACCTCATTGTCACCTTCCTGGGTTGCCACATCATTGTCTGCATCTCTGCTGATGTGCCTGCCAACCACTTGAATATGTGTAAACCAAGCCAAATGTGTCTGGCAGAGATAGAGTGAGGTGGGAAAGCTGAATGATATTGCCTAGCAATGCAGGAAAGGGGCACGGGCCTTCAGGATAGTGAGGAGCAAGCATCTGATGGGTTGCAAGAGGAGCAGCACAGGGTGCAAGGCTCCTAGCATGGCTGCGACAGATGAGAAGGGCAACCACTTATGCAGTCCAATGACGCTATGGTGCACGAGAGAACAAGAGTGAAAGCAAACACCTATCCTAGAGTTTAATAAATGTGAGGGGGATGATAGACTCAATGTGTTTGCACCAAGAGATGGGCAATGAAGTTGGATCATATAAGTTAAGGTTGAAGGAGAGATCTCGAATCTGGGGGGGGAAAGTAACTTCTCTTGTAGTACAATACAGGTGGGCTTTTATAGACTGCGACCATACTATGTAAGGTAGCGACTCGGTGCATTGCTAGTCCCAAACCCTTTGTGCACCTTGTGGTGTTGTTTGCACTGTATGTACTTTTGGTGCAAGTCACTGGGGCATGAGTCGCTGGTCTAGGCCATGCTCCATTTGGTTAGCACTGTTGCTTGGTTGCTGTTTCCGTGGTCTTCTGTGGCATTGCCTTGTGTATCAGCATGTGGTGTCGTTCAGCCGAGCTTCTTCAGAGATGGAAACCTTGCTGTTGTGAAGTGATCAAAGTGTGTGTGCATTCTGGAAAGTCCTTGGTCCATTGGGGCAAAGTGTATGTCTTCTCTTTGCAGCTTTCTGCGAGGTATTGCCTAGAGTCATGTCACTTCACAGCATTTGGTGTGCATGTCACATTACTGGTGGGCAAGTGGCACATGTGTTTGTTGCCAGGTTCAGTGGCCATGCTCATGTGGGGCATATCATCTCCTCCTGGCTTAAAATTGTGACCATCCTCGGTCACCTGTGTGCTTCTGCTGGTGTGTGACTGTGACTGAGGTGGTGTGTTTTCTATTTCCACTGGCTGGTGGCTGACTTCAATACATGTGTTTCCCATTCTTGAGCATTCTGGTGACTCTGCAAAGCCTTCTGCTACATTGTGTTGTGCTGCAGGTTTGTCACAAGGCCTTCACACAGTGTTTGGGGGTTATGAATTTGATGCCCCCTTGCCCTATAATAGGTCGCTGTTTTGCCCTCCCATCCTATCCTCATCTCCTCATATTTTCATCGCCCTCTACTCCTCAGATCATGTCTTCTCTGGCCAACACTGCTCTACTCGAAGTGCACCTTCACAGCTTGCTTGACACCAGCCCCAGCTGCACCCTTGATGACTTGGTTGGTCTGTGTGACTGGGCCAAGAAGTTCTGTTGCACTTATGCTGTCTATATTCATTTATTCCTGAATGGCTGCATCCCCGATCTTTCCTGTGCCCTTGCCAACATTTGCAGGCTTTTCAAAGGTCTTGACCCTTCCAATGACGTTTCCTGGCTGCCATGGGCTGCCATCTTAATGCCTACTCATGCTGCTACGTATGAGGCTGTATGTCGTGAGGCCAAGTCCTGGCATCTTAATGCTGGTTCATCTGCCGAGATCCAACATGTCACTGATGAGGCATGGGTGCATTTTGAAGCTGGTGAAATTTCTGTGGAGGAGGTTTGTGCCATGGTTGTGAGTATCGGCAGTACTCTGGGTGGCGCAAGCAAGAGTGAGGCCAATGTTGAAGAGCTCCTCAAGCAGTTGGATTCCATTCCTCCTCCCTCTCCTCAGCAGACTCGTGGGGGGCAAACTCAAGCAGATTGTCAGGAGGCTGAGCTCCTTTGTATCAAGAAGACCATTGCTTGCTTTAATCAGGATCAGGTGGGTGCCTTTGCCTTCTTCTTTACTGCTTGCTGGCTCCTTTTTAGTGCCAATATTGTCAAGAGCTTCACCATGCTGAGTATAATGTGCTGGTAAATAGTGGTCGGTATCTGTGCTGTCAGGTTCAGAAGCAGGCCTGCTCCTTTACTCCTTTGACTGCTGGTTCTTTGAGCAGACTGGTAGGTCTTCACAGGCTTCTGAGAGTAGGGTGACCACATGTTCAGGCCCTTGTTCAGCCAGAGCTTCACAAGGTCCTTCCACTCCTTCCTCCTCATGCTCCGGTCCTCAGTCGGCCAGGACTTCTGCTCCTCGGATGATGCCCTCTTATCATCCTGATACTGCTCCTTCTACCATGTCTGGTGTTCCTGGTCCTCCAGCTGGTCATCCTCGTCCCAGGCCAGCATGTCCTGTCATAGTCATCAACCCCTTGCCAATTGCTCAGACTCCCGGTTCTTCCTCTCTTCTATCTTTCACACCTTCCAAGGCTTCTTCCGATACATCCGATATTATTCAGTAGGAGATCATGCACTGCAAGGTGCATATTGCTCAATTTACACATCAACATGATTGGTTGGTGGAGGATCTCGTGGTCTTGGAGAGTGGCAGTAGCGAAGTCAATGCTGAGAAGGTCAAGGGGAAGCATCGTCAGATGGACTGATGAGCTGTGTGGGCATTGCTTGATTTGAGGTAGGGGAGAGGGGGGGAGGCTGACTTCTTATACTACTCTGTGCTTTGGATGGGGCAGGGCCCCTACCTATAACTACTTGCTACTTGTACTATTCCTTTTCCCTAAAAAATATTTTTGTTTGAATAAATGGTTTCCTATGAAAGAGAGAAATAAATGGTTTTTGAAGGATAGAGAGTGTGCAGCACGGTTATTTTGGTATCCGCAATAACTTCTGATGGTTTTTCTTGGAAAATTATTAGAAGAAAATAGGAAATGGCTCAGAGATCTTCATCACTGAAAAACCCTTATGAGTCTTGCGCAATGCCCGAGGCTATGCGACTTATGAATCTATAGTAAGCGAGCCAAATAATTTGGATAAAAAGAAAAAATTAGGGATATCTTAGGGTATGTTTTTAAAAGAATAGATGAACTTGGAAGGGGGGGTCAGCTGGTGCATCTTGCTCTTCCCTGGGGTCGGCAGGTTCTTCTTCTGCATTGCTGTCTTCTTCCGCTGTCTGCATTACTCCTTGTCCTGCTGTTTCCTCTTCGCCATCTACTGCATCCATATTTTCCAACAGATGCAATCGCTCTGTGTCTATGTCTAATGTGAGGTCAGGAATGTCTATTGTTTGTCATGCAAAGTATGGAATCAGCCTGAAGGCAGCAATCAGTTGGTGGAGTATAGATCCATCAAGTTCTGCAAGTATGTAGGCTCCTCCTTTGTTGTGCGCAATCACTATGAGGGGTCCTAGGTATTGGGCTCGCATCTTCCGATTTAGCAATTTTTCTAATGCCATATTGTATATGAGGACTAGGGCACCTTGGAAGAAGTTGAAATCTTATATGGTTCAGAAATGTACTTGTTTGAAGCAGATGGCAGCTTTTCAATGTGCGAGATATATTACCAAGTGGAGCCATTCTAAATCCTTTGGATGCTTTTGTAGTGCTATTGCATATCAGGCCACCAGGTCCATTGAGGAGAGTATTGACTCGGGCAGGGGCAGGAGATAAGTGGCTTCTGATATATCGAGTAGTATCAGTGGGTGGGTGCCGGTGGCTGTGAAGTATGGTGAGCATCCCATTCACTTTCTTACAGTGATCCGTTCTGACCAAAATACTGCATAGGTGCATTGCGACCACTTCTTCTCTTCTCCATCGGTGGCTTTGAACAAGGCTTGTCAGACATCAAAATATGGTCACTCCACTAGACCATTAGCACATGAATTGTACCCTGAGATGTGAATATGGTGTATCTTGTATTTCTTTGAGAGATGCCCTAGTACTTTCAGGAACACTGTTCCGTTGTCCGTTACAATTTCACTGAGTGCGCCCCATCAGCATAGTATGTCTTGGAAGATCCAATCCCCTATAGCAGTCATGTTTTCAGTGCAGAGCATGTGAAACTTGGGCCAATGACTGAGTGAGCAATGGCCTTGTATGATATATTTAAATCTGTTCAAAGCTGGCATGTGCATGGTATCCATGAATACTTTCCCAAACAGTGGTGCTGGCTGTGCTACTACTGGAGGAATGAGTATCTTTGCCATTTGCTGGATTTGACAAATGTGACATGTGCGAAGAAACCAAATCAGGTCGGCCTGTATATGTGGCCACCAAAAGTGAAAAGTGCTTGAGCAGTGTGGCTCATGTTGTGTAGAACCTGCAATGTCCAATATTATCATGTACTCCTTTGAGGATTGCAAGCCAATGGGGGGGCAGTATGACTAGTTGATGGGCACTGTGCAAGTGCCTTTTCCACATCCTATCAGCATCAAGGAAGAACTCGGAGGTGTAGTGAATGAAGGTGAGTGTCTCGGCTGGGGATAGACTGATTGGCTGTTCCAAGGAGGTCAAGAACTTCCTTACTGCAATGATATGGAGGTCATCCTTGTGCGCAGCCTCTGTGCGAGGCACATTGGAATAGGTGAGGCTTGTAGGTCCATTGCTTTTGGGTGCTTCATCTTCCAGACCTTCTGCCCTATCTACTACTTCTTCCATAAAGGTTTCCACAATGCATGTTGTTGGTGTAAGCAGTTGGATAATGTGTACAAACCTATAGAGTCAATCTATCCAATCCTTGTATTCTTCACTGTCATCTTCTTCGGCTGGGTCATCTGGTTGGCGAGGTCTGCGTGAAAGTCCATTGGGTCCATGGTGTGTTCCTTTGATATGTATGAGGGTGAAATGAAATATGAGGATTGCCATAATCCAGCAATTGATTGACACCAATGGCTGGATATCAGGATTTGCAAGCATTCCTTTAATGTACCTTGCATCTGTTTCTACCACCAGATTGCGTACCCCTATGAGCCATAGTCGCAGAGCCTGAAACACTCTAAAGAGACCATAGAGTTCTAACTTCAGCTGTGAGAAGCATGATTCCCATTTGTTGAGTGCAATAGATCCGAAGGAATTGTAGTGACATATATGGGGGTCCTTCTCATTGCACTGGCATAGATAAAATCCAATCCCGATTATTGATGCATCGACTGCAAGGATGACTGGTGTGTTGGATTTATAATTGAGTAGGAGGAGTGGTTTTGCTTCCAGAATGGCTGAGATGAGATCCTGTTGTGCTTGCTCATGTTCATAGGTGAACTCAAATGGCATGTCCTTCTTTGTAAGGTTTACGAGGGGATGCGCGCATGCAGCGAAGTTGCTCATGAAATTTCGTAGCACTCCTACTGTTCCTAGGAAGGCTCAAACTTCCGAGAGTGTTGCGCAAGGTCCCCAATTGTGAATAGCTGCAATGCAATCTTCAGCAGGAATGCAACCCTTGTAAGTACAGATGTGTCTGAGTACTGTAATCTTTGGTATGCAGAGGAATAGTTTGTGTCCAGAAAAGGTGCCGCCACAGTACTTCATGTGCTGAACGATGTGATTGACATTCTGGAAATGTTCCCATACAAAGTGACAGATGCCCAGATTTGCCAAGATGGTCTCATATTCTCCTTTGTCATTTTGATAATACGACTCAGGACCCTTCATATCACAGTCATCAAGATAAGGTAACATATACTTAGGGATCTCAGGACCGAGAATGAAACAGATATCATCATGGAAAATTGGCACAGAGTTTGCCCAGCCCATCAGCAATGTGACTAGCTGATGTGCCCCAAAGGGAGTTT